>JBBPUC010000035.1:0-85344 GCA_038094375.1 Tubosaeta aff. heterosetosa
GGAGTGATCCGGAGTTACCCGGAGTTTAGCGAGCACGTGTCTATAGGTATTTTATCTTCGAACTTCCTTTCTCTCACCTCAGTTGTGTCTCCACTTTGGTAGCACAGTCTGAGGTGAGGCCTTTTTCTTTAGTTTGTAGTCCTTGTACTCATGTTACCTTAGTTGGGTATTGCTGCCCCTATCTTAGGTAAATTTAGTTGTGTCTCCACTTTGGTAGCACAGTCTGAGTTGGGCATTGCTGCCCCTATCTTAGATTCCGACACAGACTTGTCTGTCCTTCATGGACTTTATCTCCTCATTACATGCATCCATCCACTGTTTCTGATCTCCTTTAGACAGTTTTGCGATGTTGCAGAACTATCTCAGTATATCAAATACTAGTGCTGCCATTGAGATTAATGATGAGATGAAATGTGCACTCATCTCTCTGGCATCATCTTGTTCTAGATTGAAGATATCTGTATTATCTCCTCTTCTCCGAAGAGTCCGCTTGATTTCTATGGGTCTTAGATTCCCATATGTATTGTCCAGAATGTGTCTCGGAGCTAGAGCTCTGCGAGATCTCCGTGGCATTTCTGGTGGTTGTACCAGAGATGGTCAAGGGGGTCTCGGAGGAGTGACAGGATCCAGTAGTGGAGGCAGAGGACTATCCGGTCGCTGATCTGGATATGGGCCTTGATCGGGATGTAGATCTGGTATCGGATTTATATCAAAAGTGGGTCCGAATTGATCATCGGGTGATGGAAGTGGAGTGTCCTCAGATTCTTCCTCCCCATGGTCAAAGACCGGGTCGTCATTGTCATCTTCTGGGATTTGTACGAGGTCAGGTTTGTTATACCCTTCAGAACATTGCGGAAAAGAGAGTTCATTGAAGGTGGCACTGTTGGCAATGACTATTTTGCGATCTTCAGGATCATAGAACCTATATCCTTTAGTTCCATTTGGGTAACCAATAAAGATCATCTCTTTAGCTTTAGAGGAGAGTTTGTCTCTCCTGTCTTCTTTATGAATGAAGACATATGTATGACATCCAAAAACTTGGAAATTGGATATATCCAGTTTCTTCACACTAGGATCCCAGTGTGAGATAAGGGTCATCCATTTCAATCTTCGGATCGGTTGACAATTATAGATATGAACTGCGGTGTCCACAGCATCTTGCTAGAATATTCTTGGCAGACATGCATGATGTAGCATTGCATTAGCTTTCTCAAGCAATGTGTGATTAAATCGCTCAGCTCTCCCATTTTGTTGGGGTTCTCTGGCTATACTTTGTTGGTGTTTTATACTGTGTGAAGTGAGGAATGATTGGAACTGGTGTCCAGTGTATTCCTCCCCTCAATCTGAACATAGGGTGATAAGATGTGACCCAGTAGAGTGTTCGGCCATAGCCAGATAAGCTTGGAATGCAGCAAATGCATTGGACTTCTGTTTAAGGAAGGCAATACATGCATAGGAGCTATAGTCATCAAAGAAGGTAATCGTAGATACACACATCTTTTGTCTCACACCACGTGGCACCCCTACAAGGACCCTGGAATACTGAAGACAAGAAGGAGCTACGATACAAGATCAACCACTTAATCCCCGCCCGTAGACCTACCCCCTAGCCAAACGAATGACTACATCATCCGGGGTGGCACCCGGCACATGGGACTCGGAGGACAGATCCCCAACTCCAACCCCAACACAGACAACAGCAAGAACCACCCGCAACAGTGCTAACGCCATGCCGACGAAAGAGGAAATAATCAAACAGACAGGATATACTGTTAAGAATGCGAGATCAGGACTAGCGTACCTAGAGAAAAACTCTCAATCCTAGGTGAAACTCCCACGCTTGGTGACCTTGCGACTGTACTGCTCCACATAACACAGATCAAAGGAGTCAGCCTACCAGTATGAGAAGCGATCAGAGCAGTAGCCTTCCTCATCGAACAACAAATGAGCAACAGACTACTTGACGAAATCTCCACCCAGCTGAAGCAGGAAATCGCAGACACTGTAGCTCGACACATAACCGCAGCCATATCTCCACAAATCGCCGACCTCAGATCCACCACTGACAATCTCAAGATAGATGTAAATGCCCTCAAAGATGTCAATAACACGACGAAAGCCGCCCTAACCAACTCAATAATCCCCGAATCAGCAGAGAAAGTAGAGAAAGCAGTAGAGGAAATCACAGAGGAAGTAGACGGAGTTTGGAGGATCATGGAGGAACTCTCCCCAACCCTCAGGGCCACCCAAGAATCCATTAAATCTCTCCTCGACCCAAGAACAGATCATACAGAGGACCCGAATGGAGCGCCTACTCCATCCCCACCCAACCGCCTATACAGCGACATACTACATACACACACCCCCACCCCTGCCCCCTGCCCCCCACCCCACCACCTCCCCACCGCCACCCTCCCACCCTCAGTCATAGGACGCATCGCGACAAAGGAAAGACAGATCCTAATCGACCTGGAAATCGACTCCCACCTCTATACCCTGGAGCAATCCACCACCTCCATCATTGACAAATTCCAAAAACTAGTATCGCTGATAAAAGAGGAAAACGACCCAGAAGCCACCATCCATGCCATCATATGCCTCAAAAATGGAGGAATCATCTTAGAGATGGATTCTACTGAATTGGCAAGCTGGCTACGAGCTCCGTCTATCCGCACCCGCTTCCTCAAAGCCCTGGACACCCCAGCAGTCATAAGGGAAAGAACATACCCTATCCTAGTCCCATTCACGCCCATCCAATGCCCCATCAAAAAAGACGAATGGCATCGCGTGATAGAAGTAGAAAATGGACTATGCGCAGGTTCAATCCTCACCACGAGATAGGTCAAACAGACCAACAGACAAACACCCACCCAAAAGGTAGCTCACATTATACTCACCATAGTAGATCCCCAATCCGCAAACCTCCTCATCCAAGATGGGATGTACGCCTCCAAGGAGAAGATGCACCCGTGGAAAGACAAGAAGGACCCTATACACTGTGTCTGATGCCAAGGCTTCGGTCACCTAGCAAGAGAATGCAAAGCATTGCATGACTCCTGCGCCCTCTATGGGCAAGCCCACCGGACTGATGCCTGCAACAGCCCAGCGACTGCAACGTACTGCATCAACTGCAAAGAAGAAGGACACACAGCAAGCGACGGCCGATGCCCAATCTTCCTGAACAAATGTGCAGAGATTGATGCTAAGCACCCCGAAAATAATATGCCATACTACCCTACTAACAAACCCTGGACCCAGGTCATCCTCCTCCCAGCCCCCCCACCTATCCCCAAACCAGCAAACCGCAGTCAAGGAAACCCCAAAACCAATATGAAAGAGCTATACCAAACGACCCTCAACATGATGAACACCAACGCCCGCTAAAACGACCAGAGAACAAATCCACGAACCCCCCCCAACCCATTCGCTTGAGACAGCCAACAACGACAACCCGCCCCCTCCTTGCAACAAACCCACAATGGAACCCAACGGAGACCGACCACCCACCACACCCGACCAACATGACTGAAAACACCACCCAACACACAACATGCCTAAGGATATGGCAGCAAAACCTGAACAAATCCAACACAACCCAACACTCCTTACTCAACAACACTATGATCAACAACTTCGACATAATAGCCCTACAAGAACCCGTCATCAACAGCCTCAAACTAACAGTCACCAGCAAACAATTCACAGCAATATACCCATCAACCCACCACAAAGACAGCCAAGAGAAAACACGATCGGTGATCCTAATCTCGAGCAAACTAAATACTAACGCCTGGAAACAGATCAAATTCAACTCCCCCAACGTCACGGCGATCCAACTCACCGGAACCTACAGAAAATGCACGATACTCAACATATACAATGACTGCAAACACAACGACACAATAACACAACTTGGAGAGTATCTCGATCAGAATATACGTACAATACTCCCCTCCGCTAATGATCACATGCTATGGCTAGACGACTTCAACAGACACCACCCGCTTTGGGAAGAGGAACACAACATCCACCTACTAAACAACCTCAACCTCAACCTCAACCTTGCCCAACCCCTAATCGAACTAATAGCTGAACGAGGAATGATAATGGCACTACCCAAGAACATACCAACACTAGAAGCCCTAGCGACGAAGAACTGGACTTGCCCTGACAACACATTCTGCACGGAACACACAGCTGAGTCCATACATCGCTGCTATACTGATCCCGCAAACAGAGGGCCCTGCACTGACCACGTACCCATCATCACAGAACTCGAACTCAAAACCCCAACCGTAGAAGCACGCAAAACACGAAACTTCCGTGACGTAGACTGGAAAGCCTTCAACACCAAACTAGAGACTGAGCTCCCTCACGCTTCGCTCAATAACCCAATAGTAACTGAACTAGAATTCCAGACCATGGCAGAACGAGTAACAAGAGCCATCCAAACTGCGATCGAGCAACACGTACCCATATCAAAACCTACCCCCTACTCGAAACGATGGTGGAACCGCGACCTATCCAACATGCGTAAAGAGACGAACTGTCTAGCAGCCTGAGCCTTCAACCTTCATGCAAACCCGGACCACCCCATCCATGAACAACACCGCCACCAACACAACGACTACGCAGAAGCCATCAAAGACACGAAAAAACAACACTGGATCGACTGGCTAGAAAACATAAACAGTGACAAAATATGGATAGCCAACAAATACCTAAACGCCAAACCAACCAACTGCAGCCTCTCTTGCATACCAACCCTACAAATCAAGAACGAAGACGGGACTACACACGAGGCATCAACCAACGAAGAGAAAAGTAGAGCTCTGGCTGCGTCCCTTTTTCCCCGCCCCCCCTCTACATCGTCAGTACCTAATGACTTCATTTACCCAGAACCCACCCCAGAGATAGAGGAAATCACGCCAAACCAAGTCGAATGAGCAATCAAGAACCTTAGCCCCATGAAAGTGCCAGGCCCAGACGGCATCCTCAATATCGTCCTCCAACGCTGCTCTGCTCATCTAGTCCCCCACCTAACACGACTCTTCAAAGCAGTCTTTCTCCTCAAGACATATTACGATCCGTGGAAAGAGTCTACGACAGTAATACTACGCAAACCAGGCAAGCCGGACTACTCAGTGACCAAAGCGTATCGTCCCATCACTGTTACGCAAGTTGTACTACTCGAGTGGAGCGGACGACACGAACCTAAATTGGGGAGGACACTCATGAAGAGGTACAACAACGTCCCGAAGAAGGTGACTAGAGCAAAGAGGAGTTTATGAGGAGTAGCTCGTAAACGACACTAGAGGACGAAGAGGTCAACGAGGAGAGACTGGAAGACATACACGGAGTGACGAAGAGGTCAACGAGGAGTAGCTCGAAGACAAACACAGAGAGTTGACGAGGGTTACTTGACAACGACGCAAAGGTTCAAGGAGTCGATGAGGGGAAGCTCAATGACGACGAAGTCTCAAGCGAGGAGTGCTTCAAGCAGAACGAAGTGTATTGTGGAGAATACAGAAGAACAAGAGTAAAGAACTAGAGTACATGACAGCCAGGTATATATAGTGTGGAATTGGGCCGATGGAACACTATAGAACATCATGGAACAAGGGGAAACTAAGCCGTTGTGAGAGAAACGACTGTGGAGAAGGCTGTCCGTATAAGCGAAGAACAAAAGGATCAAGGTAAGGAAATAAGTTGACACGATCGCGGACCGATGACAAACAGGATATGACTCCAGTCATAACAAAGGAATAATGGGACATATATGAGGAGAAGAAACAGAGGAAACGAAGAGAAAGGGAGAAAATTGTAACAATCGCTCTTCTTAACACCGTGGGAAAACTACTCACAGCTATAGTCGCAGATCAGCTCTCATACACCCTTGAACACCACTGCCTGCTGCCAACAACCCACTTCGGCGGCCAACCAAGCTGCTCCACCACTGACTCACTCCACCTCCTCAAAGCAACTATCAAAAGCACATGGCGTAGCCGCAAAGTTGTATCAGTACTATTCCTTGACATCGAAGGAGCCTTCCCCAACGTGGTCACAGACAGACTACTACACAACATGAGAAAACGTCAAATCCCGCACTCGCTCATCGACTTCACTGAACGCATGCTAAGAAACAGGAAGACAAGACTCTCATTCGATGGCTACCTATCCGACTGGCTCACAATCACAAACGGAATCGGACAAGGAGATCCACTATCTATGATCCTATATATCATCTACAATTCTGACCTGATCGAGATAGCACGAAACAAAACCGAACTGACGCTGGCCTTCGTAGACAACACAGCATTCCTCACAATCGGCAACGACTTCCATGAAACACACATCATCCTAGCAAACATGCTCGAACGCGATGGAGGAGGATTCAACTGGTCATCTGTGCACAACTCACGGTTTGAAACATCAAAATTCGCCCTCATTGACTTCTCAGCATGCAATACTAAAGAACGTCCCCCCCTCACAGTGTGTAACATAACAATTGAACCCACAAACTCCCACAAATTCCTGGGCGTCATCCTCGACAAGAACCTAAGATGGAACAAACAGATAGCCCACACCATCGCAAAAGGAACGGCATATACCATGCAAATGAGACGCATAGCAAGATCAGCAAACGGCATACCAATCAAGCTCACAAGACAACTATACACGACGGTAGCCCTACCAAAAATGCTATACACGATCGATTTGTGGTTTAACCCCATTTACACACACGACACTGACGAAACCAACAGAGGATCAATCGGAACAACAAAACGATTAGAGAAAGTTCAATGCATCGCCGCTATCTTAATAACGGGCGCCCTACGATCAACAGCAACAGACGTAACCGAAGCACATGCCAAACTCCAACCAATAGCCCAGCGAGCACAACTACTCTGCCACCGAGCGACAATCTGAATGGCGGCACACCCAAGATCACACCCACTCCACCCACTAATAAGAAGAGCAGCCAAGATACAAGTCAAACGCCACTGATCCTCGCTCCACAACCTAACAGCATGCTTCAGAATCGACCCTGGTAAGATCGAAACGCTCGCCTCCAGAAGCCGACAAAAACCGACCGATCTGCTCTCCTACCGAACCCACATCACTCCGAACAAGGAAACATCTATAAAAGAACACCACAAGGTAACGGAAGGTACTAAAGTATACAGCGACGGCTCTGGAACGGAAGGCAACATTGGCGCAGCGGCAGTAATCAACGTAGGCACGAACCGTCAGCAATACCTAAGATTCCATCTCAGCCCAGAAAACAAACACATAGTATTCGAAGCGGAAGCAGTCAGACTACTACTAGCAGCTGAGCTCCTCTTAACCCAACAGGAAATCACAAAGCCAATAACAATCTTCGCAGATAACCAAGCTGCAATCAAATCTGGTGAACTCCCGTACACCAAACTGGGAAGATACCTAATCCGCGAGTTCACCGAAGCCATCACCGAAGTCCAAAAAAAACACAACCTCAATACAAACGACATATGCCTACAATGGATAGCAGGCCACAAGAGTATCACTGGTAATGAAAAAGCGGACGAAGAGGCCAAGAAAGCGGCACGTGACCCGAACTCATCAAGCCTGAAAAACATACTACCGACATACCTACGATGGAAAACCCTCCCCCAAAGCATCCCAGTGCTCATTCAGGCAGAGAAAGCAAAGGAAACGAAAAGATGGCAAAAGGTCTGGTCCAAATCACTGCGGTTCCCCTTCATATCCAAAATCGACCAAAAACTACTGACGGGCTCATTCCTATAGATTGCAGCCGGACTAACCAGACGCCAAACCATGGTTCTAATATGGCTTCGCAGCAGACATTGCCCCCTCAACCACCATCTCCACAGAATAAACCAGGCCCAAACCCCAAACTGTGACAACTGCCCAGGAGAGCAAGAAGACATACGACACTTCCTCCTACTATGCCCCAAATACCGAAGACAATGCGCCCAAATGATGCGAAGTATACGACAAAGAAACGTCACCATCCCCAACTTGCTAGCAAACAACGAAAACATCCCAAAGCTGCTGAACTACGTCAACACAACGAAATGCTTCCACAACATCCTAGGTGATGTATCAAACCCACGCAAATAACCCAACTGAGACACACTACAGTCAACCTGATGAAATAAGAGCTTGAAAGGAGAGATCCACCCCAAACACCTGCAGCGAGCTCACCACACCAGCCCACTCAACCAACAAAATTACTTGTCGACAGAGGAAAGGCAACCGCTAGGCGGCACCATAGGGCCATAAGCCGGAAGAAGGAAAGAGAGACAGAGTTCATAGTACGACAAGAGCTACCCACCCAACCAGCTCGCCACGACCAACACAAACCGTGGCCCATCCACTGTACCCTAAACTCACAACCCTTTCTTTCTCTTCTAGCCGCATCCCTATTCCGACCGTACCCAATCAACCCAAGACTCCGTGCTCGGGAAGATTCGAGTAAATGATACCTATCACAACGCCAGCAGAAATAAAACACCACGCAAGTTATCACCACGGTGGACGCTGATTTGGGGCCTAGCACACCCAAAACTGCCGGAGGGAACAGCAGGACTGACGGGGGCCTTAAGCCTGGCCGTCAGGGCATTTGCGGGGCCAGGGATGTGGTGGGGCACAGGTGCCCCTTTACTACCAAGCGATGTGATGTCCAACATAGGGTAGATCACCCCAAAGGACACTAATGGATTTAAAATTAAAAAAAAAAAAAAAAAAGAAGGTAATCACCCACTTGTTGTGATTCCAGGATTGAATTGGCATTTCCAGAAGATCGGTATGTACTAACCCAAGGATTTGGGTAGCATGAGAAGAAGATTCTGGATGAGGATGTTGGGTGTGTTTTCCCAAAGTGTAGCCTCTACAATCAATGAGACAATAGGGCATGGAGAGAGGTGGAACTCTGGAACAAGTCCGGGAGGAGTGTTTGATTGCGGAATTGGACGGATGTCCAAAACGGTAGTGCCATAACCAGAATTTCTAGCATATCCTTTTGTCATCTCCTTGTAGCAACATGGTGGAATTTACACTTGGAGTAATCTGATGCGACGGAAACCAGTGTAGTCCTCCATGATGTGAAATGGCCGAAGCCAGCAACACTACATGGCCATGTTTGTTCCAAATTATTGTAGCCTTGTGTGTAATCTCCACTGTATGACCAGTAGAGGTCAGTGTGGAAACAGATAGGAGTCTATATGGTGATTCCGGAGAATACCATATATTCCACTGGATCAAGTGTAGATAGGTGCTGGAACGGACTATTACATGTCCAGGACCGTGCATCCTCATAGTGCTTCTATTAGCGACTTTGAATGTTTTCTCCCCATCACTAAGGGTGATAAAGTCTCCAAGGTAAGGTGTAAGATGATGGGTAGCACCACTATCCACTGTTAGAGTCTAAGGTAGTGGCAGAGATGCCTAACTCAGAATGTACTACCAAGGTAGAACACGAACTAAGGTGGGGAATGGGAGTTTGAAGGTTAAATGGTACAAAGATACACGCGCACTTACAGTAACTCTGGACAACTCCAGAGTGGAGTCAGGTGTCATATGCCGTTCCAACTCCAGTCAACTCCAGTCTACTCCAGACCAACTCCGGTATGATCTCCTTAGATTCGCATCATCTGACTTTCGGAGTGTGTGACATTACCTCATTTAGTTTAGATTAGATTATGTAACCAAACTGCGCACCACTCCGGTTACCTGTATACCCGGTGCACAGCTCCGGCATCCATTCTCCTTGTCTCCTGTCTTACTCATAACTTAGTCATTCCACATTCCGTATTAATAATCTGTAGTAATTCTGGTGCAACTCCGCACTATATATACTCGTAGATAATCTCCGATGTACTTTAGTCAGAATATCGAATTAGTCCTCTGGTACTCTGCCCGAGAACTCCATAACTCCTAACTCCTTAAACTTCTCAAACTCCTTAACTCCTTAACTCCAAACTCCTAAAGGCCCGAACCTACGTAAGGGCATGACACACAAGTCCTGCGCCAAGGCCCACCAACCCTGACAACTCCTCAACTTCTGACCCCTCAGAGTTTCTCTGGAGCATTGGAGAACTGAATTTAACATCAGGCGAAACTAGGTATTCTACATCTGGAAAACTGAAAGGGCGCAGTAACACGAGGATGGAGGGTGTAGGAACACCACCACGCTACACACACACACACACACACACACACACACACACACACACACACAAGGATACTATGACAAAATAGATCTGAGATAGTCTGGATGAGAAATATATACCGGGATGGTGAGATTACTCTGGAGTTGGTTTGCACTCAACTCCAGAGTTTCGGAGTTAAACTTTGATATCCACCATCCATATATCTTGGGTGGTTGTTAGTTCCAAAGGATTCCAAGCCATTCCAACAAAATACAGGTCACAGAAATCATATTGTTCATATGAGGTGTCCTTGTACCCAGAGGGTTCGTTGTACATTCCTGGAGAAAAATCATATAAGTCTTGGAGGTCCAATCTATGTTTCCATAGACCAGATTGAGTCCTCCGGTTATCTCCAAAATAAGTCTTGGAAGGAGTTTGCTTCTGCTCCTTCCAGTTCCCCCCTGTTTCCTTGTCCTTGTACTTCCTATTCCTCCTTTGGTTTCTGGGTTTCGGAACTGTGTCCGAATGTTTCAATCCTTGTGGATCTGCAGGAGGATTTGAGGACTCAGCAGGAAGCTGGCCTTGGAGGAAGCTGGTAGATTGGAAAGGGGTCAGTTGAAATGTCAAGAAAGGACTGGTTATCAAACTGGTCAGTGTCCTCAACCATATAGGAGGGATCCACTGTGTTCCATCTATTGTTAGTGATGGTGGAGCTGTTGTCATCCCTGTGGTCATAGATGATTTCTTCCGTCTCTGGAAGTTCATTGATGGTGTCCATTGGAAAATTATCTGCAAGGACCATGGAGGCAAGGTCAATCTCTTCTTCCATAAAATGTGCAGCTGCCTTTTTCTTGCCTTTACCTTTGTTCCACTGCTCATATGCCTTCACTTTGGATGATTTGGCACCAGGTCTCTTCTTGCCAGATGGTCCTGTGGACCGCTTCAGCTTGCCCCAACAGTTCTCCATAGTGTGGTTATTGCGACTACACTTAGCACATTTCTGCATCAGAGCTGGCTTAATTGCATTGGTGCAGTTGACGGAGGGCATGTCAGATATGCGATTGGCAAGAGAGAAGTGAGCAGAGGAGGGTTGGTGAGTCCGAGTACTCTTCCTGAGATTATATTCCCGTAGAATGCTTGCGGAGATCTGATCAGGAATAAAGTTTGCAGGAGTGACTGTGTGGACAAGTGTTGATACCATCCCGGAGTATCTTGAGAGCAGTGCATTGAGGATTATCATGGAGGAAATTGTATTAGGAAGAGATAAGCCGGCTGTTTCAGCCCAGTGGAGGAGACCCTGAATTTCTGGTAGTTGGGATGACAGCTCCTTATTGGAGTGGAAGCAGAATCGGAGTATGTCTTGGAAGATGGCGAAGTAACCGGAAACACCAGTGTGTTGATAAAGATTACAGATATGGTCCCATAGTTCCTTGGCAACAGATAGAGTGATGGTGGTAGCTGTGCCATCAAGGGTTACATTTTGGGGTGTATGCACAAAAGGAATGACACTTTGGAGTGCCACCAGAAGATAAGCATTGATCAGGACATATGCTTGCTGATCCATGTTAATCCAGGTCCTTTTGGCAGCATCGTCTGTCTATTCATGCCATCTGGATATTCTGTCGACAATAGTCCATACATTACACAGGACTAAGACATTCCGAAGTTGAGAAGACCAGTCGGGATAATTAGTCGGACCCTGAAGGATTTTGATCCGAGATGTGATTTCTGATCTGATTTTGAAGGTAGCCATGGTAATTATCTACCAAGGGAAGAAAGTGGCGATTGGAATAGAGTTCAGGAACTGTAACTGAAAATCAGTATGACCATATTGGGTTTGACTTGTGTCAATCCTGTTTAATACATCAAAGATCTGTGCCTTGGCCTCCCTGATTAGGAATCTCTGTTCCTTCTTCTTATCTCTCTGCTTTTGTCTCTGTGCAATCCGATTGTTGGTGGGTTTTCTCCGCTTCCAATTCTCTGTCCATGGAAAGCTCCCATTTTGATCCGGAAAGAAGATATCCCATGTTTCCTCATTATCTCGGCACCACTGTGATACTGGTCAGTTTTGTGCAACCATGAGGAATACATCAAGGTCATAATCATTGGGTAACCAATGATAGTTAGGGATTCTCCTTCCTTTATCGGATTCAAAATATTTAGTAGTATAGGAATGAAACAGAGTCACCAGAATGTTCTGTGGAGCAACATATAACTACAAAAAAGTCCCACCAAAATCAAAATTATCTGGATCGTCCATAAGGTAGTCTCCTAAGTAGTACTCCCTAGTAAGGACCTGTCAGCCCTTTCTGATTGGTTCTATGTATGGAGCGCCGTAGAACACTGGTAGTGGCCAAAATCTCAGCATCGGCACGAGAAATTTGTCTGTGTTCTCTTCTACTGTGAGAAGGAGTTTGGGGTACTGATGTACAAATTCTCCATACGGGATGTGGAGATTCGTGTCGTCTAGGAGACTCTTGATGTATGACTCTATCTATGGTGTCGCCATCTAATCAGAGATCTGGGATTTCAGAGTTGGTGCGGAAAGGAGAGAAGAAGGTGGGATGAGGAGTTGGAGTGCGGACTGATGGTCAGGATGGTCCTGCTTCTAGGATGGAACATTGTTGCTGGACTTGTTGTTCTAGCTGTAGGATTCAACGCTGTAAAAATTCCGTCTGGGTCTGTGTTTTATACAGGTCCTGACAGGTATCGGAGAGAAGGGAGGTGGCCTGGTGGAGATTGCTGGTGACGTTTGAGAGGTGAGATCAAAGGGCATCTTAAATGTTTCAATATTGACTGATTTTAGTGTCCTGTTGTTGGATCATTTCAGCTAATCTGTTGATGCTATCCATGTGAGCATGGATCCGAGATGTGAGTCCCTCAATATCAAGTTGCGCATCTCTGTGGTTGCGCTCAGCATGATGGTATACGGTGATGACCGCTGTCCAGTGGGCGTTTTCCAAGTCCTTCTTGTACTTGTTCCGATGGTAGTCGTCAAATAGGGAGATCCATTCCCATATAGTCATGATGTCCTGGAAGGAAGTCCGCTTGTTCCACTGTGGAACATGGTCTAGCTGCTCAATCTGGTCAATCTATTCTTGAATGTTCTCATTGAAGAACAGATTATTAACCCGTTCTTGGGTGTTGAAGTGGATGGGGAATGGTTCAACGATAGAACCAAGAGCGATGTAGGGTTGGAGTAATCTCTGCTCCTCCAGGTTGAGTCCAACTGCATTGGAGATGGTAAACCACTTGATCTCTGGGAACTCCTTGTCATCTAAAGAAAGAATTTTGTACCCTTGATTATGAATATACACCACCAGAGTGTCATGGTACGATTCCACTGGTGGTGCCCAGCCAGTCCCTATCAAAAAACTGAATAGCGTCTCGTCCCAGTACACCGTTCTGCTGAGTCTTGTGGAGATCCACTCCAGGTCATGGATTCCTAACTCATTGGCTTCAAACTTCCTATGCATTCATGCCACGTTGATTCCTAGGCATGAAAAGTCTAGCTCTAGGAGATAGGCATGTCAATCTGTGTGATCAAATGGAAAGGGAGTGTTGTGAATTTGATGAGCTAGTAGCGGAAGTCGGTCTTGTACGATGTACTGGAGAACTCCCACCAGGATATGGGGTTCTCGGAGTGTTCCGTCCAGATACTCGATGAGGTTGATTACGTTCAGCAGCTCCTGCTGATGGTGATGAGGATGAGTTGGAGCCGGAATGAATGAAATGACCCAGTCGAACATGTGGTCATCTACCAGGATTCCTTCGTAGGGAATAGGGGAGTAAAAAGGTACCCCCTCGCGAATGTCCCCTTCAGGGATTGGTAGGGACCTCTGGATTCTGGGGTTGATCCGGGTGGAAATGAATAGTGGATCGGAGGCGAGTGCTGATGTGACTTGCCAGTGATGAGGTGGTTGGGGCCATTGGACTGGATTCAGGTATGGGTCCTCCTGGAAGTCTTCTTGAATTTCCAGACTGGCTTCCAGAGCTTCCGGTTCTGGTGCTTGTAGCACCCGGAGTACTTCCTGTGCGACAGACTCATCTGTGCTTCCTTCGTTGAGAAGAACTTCCAGATACTGAAGTTCCAGCTCCATGGTGGTCTGTTAAGATCAGTCACTCCTGTCTTCCGGAGTGACGGTCTGAGGGGATGAAGGGTTGGAGGGGAGTAGTGGAGTGGAGTGGTGAGTCTTGGTGCAGGACTTATGTGTTGCGCCTTGTGTAGGTCTGACTCTTCGGAGTAGAGTAGGAGAAGGAGTGGAGTGGAGTGGAGTGGAGACAGGAGTTATCCAAGTCGATATTCAGACTAAAAAGTGATAGTGAAGTAACTACAATTTATATACTACTGGAGTTGTATCGCATTACTAATGGAGTGGCTGCGGAAACGTTCTGAATGAGTAAGATGGGAAGGAGAAAGCTAGAGCTGTGCACCGGGAGTGAGACACACCGGACTGCGCATCTAGGAATGATGACTAAGTAAAGTAATCAGACACAGCCAATCAGAGAACAAAGATAACTAAATAGGGAATGGTCACATGGGTCCGGATGTCACATGCGCACAAATGGTGGAGATCGCTCCAAAGGAGGCGTGGAGTTGGTGCGGAGCTCCAGAGTTGGAACAGCATATGACATGGTCCCCTCATACATCTCCCACATTTCGTCCAGCATCCGGCGAGTTTGGGCCATCGCCAGAGATTGCTGAAGAGTCCTGTTGTACAGGACTGGCAAATTGTGGAGCTGTGAGGATGCCATATGGCTGTTGTTGCCGGAGGTGTTGGACATGGAGTAGTTCGTCAGAGACATGATCTCAGAAGTTATTGATGAGGGTGTTGATGTAATTGGAAGCAATATAGTCAGAAGATGTAGATGGTAGTGGAGGACGGTGAGGATGTTCTGGAGGTGGAGGATGATTTAGGCTAGATGGAGAAGTGGTTGTGTCAAACTAGGATAAGGGTAGCAAGACCCAATCTAAAGTAAGGTAAATATATGGTAACTAAAGTCAAGTAAGATCCTCACCTCAGAAGTGCTACCAGGTGTAGACACACAACTGAGGTGAGAATGGGGAGTTTGAAGGGTAAAATACCTCCAAGACACGTGCTCGCTTGACTCCACATAACTCCGGAGTGGAGTAGGCAAGAATAGGCAGTCTGCATCTGGAAGGATGAAAGGAGGCGTCAGAAGGATGGAAGGAGGTGTCAGTATGCGGATCAGATCAGATCGGAGCGCCACCACACTGCACATGTAACAATGAAACTATACCGTATTCGTAAATGAAAAGTCTGAAAAGAAATAGTGAGATCTCGAAGAGATCGTTCCAGAGTTTTGTTTGCAATTACTCCGGAGTTTTCCAGAGTTGTATTTTGACAGGTCAGAGCAGTGATGAAAATCTCGGTAGAGCGAGGAGATGCTCTCGGACTGCGAGGATTGGAGATAGGAGTTTCAAGAGGTGTTGGAAGCTGTTCCAGCAAGTAGACCAGAGGTGGTTCCTGTAGACTAGGGAGAATGTTAATCTCCTCTTGGGTCTCAGCAGTAAACTGCTGGTTCTCACCTTGGTGCAAAGCGGATGTACTGGATGTAGCACCAGAGGGTGAAGATGGAGAGGGATCAACAATAATAGAAGTGGGGAGATGAATATGTGCTGGTTCAGGAGGTGGAGTCTCTGGAGCAGTATATACGAATGGATGAGCAGAGTTATATTGCTCTCCTGAGTATAGGAGTGTTTGCTCTATTCTTCACACTTCTGCCATGGGAATACCAGGTGTTCTATTCCGGAATGTTCCATAATAGAAACAATAAATACCAGGTATGGGATTATAGATCCAATACTCCAGTTCTTCCCAAGATTGAGTTTGATCAGCAATGTTGCCAGACACAGATGATGCAACAAGAGTGGGAGAGATAGAAGGATCTAGATCACTTATGATGTTGGTTTTGTGGATCTCAACGGGATAGTTAGCTCCTCTGTGGGATAGCTTGACTATAAATAACCATCAGTTAGTGCCCCCAATAGTAGCTTCATAAGAGAGTATGGGATCGGACACTATAACACCAAGCATTGTGACCAGCATGTTAGGAGTGTGTGCACCGTTTTGCCAGCCTTGGGTATCCTCGGCATAGTCGGTGGTAAGTAGGGATGTATGCTCCAAAAGGAGTCTGATTACATGCCCAACTCCTAACTCCTAAGCATATTGTTTGGATAAAGCCTTGAGCTCCACTCGCACCTGAGATCAGGTAGACATTTTGAATATATCTGGAGACAGTAGTCACAGCCTATCAATCTAGGCAGGGCTCATAATCTAACGGGATAGGTTATGCTAATGGCTATGTCCCGCTAGGTGTGCAGTGATAGTGAAGGGATTGTCAAGTGTGAGACTCACTTGACTTGAGAGAGTGAAGCTCGGTAAGGTATTGGACTATAGTCCTGAGTGTTCAGAGTGTAGTCCAGGTTGACGGAGTTGAACAATGAGGGCTAAGCTGTATAGCCAAGAGCAGGAAAGGAAACTTGATTGATCTGTGATCTAATAAAGGTACAGGAGGATAATCTGTACATTATGTGCTGTGCACTATTCTACTGATAGCCCTATCTAACCGATCTATTTATATGTAAAGATAGTGGCTATGTCAGATGACCATAGATAGAGTGACATAGCAGTTAGGCAGTGCACATAGCCTTTAAGGCAATGTATACCTGTGTATACCTGTGCTATACACAGCTAATGGGCTGTGTGTATAGCCCTATGAGTCATACCTAGTCACTATGACATCATAGATAAGATATGATGTCATCATCAGTCATGAGTCTAGATGAGTGTCTATACGAGGCTGTGTATGATCTAGATCTTGATCATGTGTATGATCAACTAATCAGTCTAAGTATTGACTGATTAGATAACTGATTAGGTATTGCATTAGGATCTGTGTCCTAATCATGCACTACCATTTTGTCACGTAGTCACATTGCCCATGCCCCCTCGTCCTCTTCTTTGGGGTCGTGGTAGTGATGGAGGGTGTGTACATAAGAGGGTGCGTGCCCGAGATGGCACATGAGGCAGATAGGTCCTAGTGGGGTGAGTGCGCGCACATGTGAATGGGTGAATGGGTGGGTGTGCTCACCATTACACAGTGCATGCACTTGTTTAGAACATGGGTGAGACAATTGGTGGCGGTGATGCGCGGGATGGGACTGAGCAGGTGGCATGGGGGAGTGTAGTGAGTGTAGTTGTTAGCAAAAAAAAGCAAGGCAAATGAAATCAAACATTACCTGCACATGATTTATTCATGTAGAATTTCTCTAAGTCCCCAAGTATTAGGGAACGGTTACAGTAGACTCCCACATAAGGCATTTCTGTCAGGATGTGCTACAAAGTATGTATTATAAGAGAGTATGTGTTTTGGGAGAGGTCAACTGACAAGCAAAATGTATGCAACTCTCTTTTGTGGACATACATTGGATTCAAAACAAGCATTACATAATGAGTTTCTCTATGGTAATGGGCTGAAATACTGGGTAACTTTCATGTCCGTCATTCTCTGCATCCTGAGAACACATATTCTCTGCCTAAACGAGCTCAACATCAACTCCAGCTTGCGGGAGAATGGATCATCAAGCTCCTTTGTGAAGTTCTGTAGGACAAGCATGGCTTAAAGTGCTTCCGCTCATGTAGGAGTGAGTTCAACTGGCCCATCGTCATCTCATTTATTGCTATCCTCTGACGCAATATTCTTTTCATGCGCTGTCCTTGCATCTATGATGGACTGATAGATGTCCTCATCTAATGCCTCAAAGATATTATGGTTTTCACTCACCAGGTTAAGAAGTTCATCAATGCTCATACGGTGTGAACTTTGAAGAATGCTGTTGCCTGTAAGCTGTTCAAAGCATCACTGACTAGCTTTTCAGCTTCAGAAGCCACGTCAGAGTGGACAAGAGATTGAATAGGAATGGATGGGTGGGTGGTACTGGTGTCGACGTCAGTGTCAGACAGAATACCAGCCTTCCACCAACAGTTTCAGATAGTTGTTGTGTTGACATCCTTCCCGGCATCAGCAAGGCGCATAGCATCAAGTTGATCGATATCATAGATTTCAGATAGCACATAGTTAGATGATTCATAGTGAACGATGGAGCATTGGATAAACTTGGCGTGATAATAGGCCTTGAATGTGTGGATAATCACCTGATCATTTGGCTGGACATGCGAGGTGAGGTGAGGTTTAAAGTTAATGACCTCAATATTGGTGAGCCCTTCTGGGACGATGTGTCCAGAGAAGTTGTCCTGTAAAAGAAGAATCTTACAGTTCTCCTGTCTGAGTTTACAGTCCCAATCCTGCAACCACTCCTGGTAGATGACCACCATCATCCAAGCCTTTGTGTTGTGCTGGTAGTAGAACCCAAGCTCTGACCCTGTCTTACCCTTGAACGCATGGGGTTTCTGCCACTTTCTGATAACGAGTAGTGATAACTTCTGTGAGCCATCTGCATTTGCCGTGAAAAGATATATGAGGCACATTTTTTTACCTTTGATGTCTGGGAGTAGCTTAGTCGCCAGGCCACGATCTGGAGGCATACTGCAGGACTTCAGATGCTGAATTTATATAAGGTAGAAGAACTCACACATAATTTACAGAGGCCTTGTCTGTATTGAAAATATCATGTTTCTTGTAGTGTTTCTGTCTGATTAGACATTGGACGCGATATCATTCCTTCTCAGCAGTTGCAACAGCCACAGAACCAGCTTCACCATGGCGCTTTATGTCCTTTAATCCAATTCAGCCTTTGTAGCAAGATAACCATCCATCACTCAATTTCAGGTGTTCATCCTCGGGTACGCCAGCAAGCTCAGCAAACTTCCTCCATTTATCACGAATAATGTCGCCTATAAGAATAAGATTGTCCGCCATCACTTTGGAGACCCATAGATCAAGCATCTCTGTCACCTCTGGATGCTGTGACTGATGGATCTATTTTTTTGCATGTTCCAAACTAGTACTAGAATCATATTCTACATGCCATGCAGCCTCATTCTTCAGCCAAACAGATATTCTTGGCTGTTTGAGCTGTAGCATAGGATAAATCACATTAAAGTAGGCCGCAGTCTTACTCTGATTTTTGCCATTAGCATGATGCCAGTTAATAACTTCAATCTGTTGTGCAAGTGTCACATTTTCCTTTTTTCCTATTGGTACTAGATTGATAGTAGTCCCTTTTACTGGAGCAAGCTCTGTGCTAGGCACCAGACCTATGAAATGAAAGCATATTTGACATCATAAATACTAGAAAAAAAAACCTACGTTTACACTTCTTGGATGGGACAGTGCTTCATCCATTGTCCCCTCCTAACTTTCTGAGCTTCTCGACAACTGTCTTCTTATGAGAATCAAATTTCTCAAGAGTACCTTCATAGTCAGATGTATTCTCCAACTCTTCAATGATACGTTCCTTGTCAATGAGGTTTGCATCATTATCCAGCTAGTCTTGGTCTGATGCTGGTATGGTTTCCCTAACTTGTAATCTGGCTTCAAGTTTCTCCTTTCAGGGCTGAAACTGATTACAGAGCTTCTCTAAGCCCTTTCTAAGAGCACTGATGGGAACCATGGTGATAGAAGATGGGACTTTGGGCCACTCTTGCCATTCTAGAGCTTGTCTGACAGAAATTATATAATATAATTCCCTAATTTGGTGTTATTTTATGGGTTATGGCCATGCAAAACTACTATGCATTATGAGTTATTATCAAAATATAACTCCAGTAACTCCAGAGTGGATTCCATCCAACTCTGGAGCAATCTCGCTCATCTTTGTCTTGATCGTCACCAGACCTAATCTAGTACATTTAGAGTATAGTATTTCCTTGTGGATACAGTATGGTGGCGTTCCTAATCCCTCCAAACATGCGCTGCTGCGCCCTTTCAGATCTCCAGATACAGAACACCTATTTTCACCTACTCCACTCTGGAGTTTTCCGGAGGTTACACACACACGTGTCTTCATAGTATTTTAGCCCTTCGAACTTTTCACTCAAATCTCAGTTGTGTTCTTACCCTTGGTAGCACTTCTGAGGTGAGAGTGGTTCTCTTTACTACATTAGGATTTGTACTTACTTTACCTTAGTCGGGCATTGCTGCCCTTATCTTAGGTGGATATTAGTTGTGTTCTTACCCTTGGTAGCACTTCTGAGTTGGGCATTGCTGCCCTTATCTTAGATCTGACAGGTTATGAGCCCTGCTAGCGCACACTAGCAAACAATCTATACTCTGCACATCTCCGCTCTGGGAGAGCATACTCCGTCCATTGCCCCGACTATCATATGCCGTTCCAACTCCAGTCAACTCCAGTCCACTCCAGATCAACTCCGGTACGATCTCCTTAGATTCACATCACCTGACTTTCGGAGTATGTGACATTACCTCATTTAGTTTAGATTAGATTATGTAACCAGACTCCACACCACTCCGGCTATCTGTATACCCGGTGCACAGCTCCAGTACCATTTACTTCTTCCTCCGTCTTACTCAGTTACTTAGTCATTCTACATTCCGTATTATTAATCCGTAGTAATTCCGGTGCATCTCCACACTATATAAACTCATAGATAGACTCTGATGTACTTCAGTCAGAATATCGAATTAGTCCTCTGGTACTCCGCCCGAGAACTCCATAACTCCTAACTCCTTAAACTCCTTGAACTCCTTAAACTCCTTGAACTCCTTAACTCCAAACTCCAAACTCCTAAGGGCCTGAACCTATGCAAGGGCATGACACACAAGTCCTGCACCAAGGCCCACCAACTCTGACAACTCCTCAACTCCTGACCCCTCAGAGTTCCTCCGGAGCATCAGAGAACCGAACTTAATGCTGACACACTTCGGGCTGAAACTCCAATGCCCTCTGAAAACCACTCCTCCACTGTGAAATGCCATATTCTAGTCAGACCGACAAACTTCCAAGTATGGAAGTTACGCATTACTACCAAACTCTACAGAGAGAAAGTACTTGGTGTTGTCCTAGGTACAGACACTTACCCACCTATGACACCAAACACATCCATTGCACTCTCCGGCACCCCCAGGTCCATCTCTGCGACCCCTGGCATATCTATTACACCCTCTGGTGACCCTGGGCCCATCTCCGCACCGTCCAGTACCGTAGATGACGCTCAAAAATGGATGGAATGCAACAAAAAGGCACACGGAATAATCCAGGACCACATCTCCGATGCCATGCTCCTAAAAACCACCCACCTTACCTCTGCGAAAGCACTCTACGACGTCCTTCTCACCCTGTACCAAGTGTCCGACCTCCCCTCCGCATATCACTCCTATTGCCAGCTCTTTGCGTCACAATGGGACGGTAACTCCAACATCTCCGAACACATCGCGTCCATTCGGTCTTTGGAATCCCACTTAGCCAGCATGAAGTACTCTATCGACTCCAAAATCCTAGCTTTCATCCTGCTCCATTTGCTTCTGAAAACTCCAGAATGGAGCACTTTCACATCATCTGTTATCAACACCACCAATGAAAACAAGTTCACTTTTGACGCAATCAAAGTTCAGATTCTCTTAGAACACGCAAGACTGAAGCTCTCCGCCAAGTCCGATTCCACGTATTCCGCCATCGACAGGAGTGAACGAAAGAAGAAGGGCAGGAAGTACTGTGAGCATCACCGGACAAAGGGACACAATACAGATGAGTGCTAGAGCAGGGAACACTGGTCTCCGGAGTTAAAAGAGAAGTATGGCGAGGAAAAGGCTAATGCTGCGGACCAACCGACACCGCCACATCTGGACCCTCCGAATTGTAAAGATGTATCTAGAGAACTGTCAAAGTCTAACTCCGGAACTCCAGAGTTGAGTACAAACCAACTCTGGAGCGATCTCGCCATCCCAGTATATATTCCTCATCCGGACCATCTCAGATCTATTTTGTCATAGTATCCTCATGTGTGTACAATGTGGTGGCATTCCTACACCCTCCATCCTCGTGTTACTACGCCCTTTCACTCTTCCGGATGCAGAACACCTAGTTTCGCCTAACTCCACTCCAGAGTTGTCCGGAGTTAAGCATGTGCGTATCTTTGTACCTTTTAAACCTTTGAACTTCCATTCCTCACCTCAGTTCATGTCCTACCTTGGTAGCACATTCTGAGTTAGGCATTTCTGTCACTACCTTAGTTTTGACAGGTTATGAGCCCTGCTAGCACACACTAGCAAAATCAACTCTTGCCTCACACAACTCTGCTCACGTAGCATACCCACGTTCGTCACTCCGAACAAACTCCAGCATGCTGTCCGAAAACTCCTCTGTCGCTGAATGCCCCATCCTGCTCGGACTAAACAACTTCCAAGTATAGAAGCTCTGATGCAAAAAAGTTCTCAGCATCGTCCTCAGTACAAATGTTCACCCCACTCCGTCCAACAGCATCTCCACTCCAGGAGCTCTCGCCAAACCAACTGGAAGCCCTCTTTCCATCTCTGCTGCTACAAGCACCATAGACAATGCACAAAAATGGACGGAGCAGGATGAAAAAGCGCACAGTATCATCCAAGACCACATCTCCGACGCAATCCTCTTGAAAATGGCACATCATACCAGCTCCAAGGACTTATACGACGCACTCCTCGGACTTTACCAACAGTCCAATCTCCCCTCTGCGTATTACTCCTACTGCCAACTATTCATGGCATAGTGGAATGGCAATTCCGATCTCTCAGAGCAAATCACTTCCATCTGATCACTAGAAGTGCGCCTAGTGGGAATGAAATACATGGTAGATCCGAAAATCCTCGCATTCATCCTCCTCCACTCACTTCTGAAAACTCTGGAATGGAGTACATTCGCATTGTCCATAATCAATACAACGGAAGAGAGCAAATTCACTTTTGATGCCATCGAAGTCCGAATACTCTCCAAAGATGCACAGCAAAAGCTCTCCACCAAGACTGACTCTGCGTACTCCACAAGCACCCAAAAAGACTGGAGAAAGAAAAGCAAGAAGTGGTGTGAGCACCACAAGTCAGGAGGACACAACATGAATGAATGCCAGGACAAGGAGTCATGGTCGACAGAGTTGAAGGAGAAGCATGGAAAGGACAAGACAAATGTAGCAGAGGATAGACCCACTCCGCGATCAGACCCACTGGACCATACAAATGTACTTAGTGAACACGTAGATTGCGCCTTATACACTCGCATTCAAGCGTATATCTTGTCCGATCCCAATACCGCATCGAAATCCACAATCATTATTGACTCTGGAGTGTCAAAATATAACTCCGAAACTCCGGAGTCTCCAGCGCACCAACTCCGGAGCTATTTCACTCACCTGTTCACTTAATCTGTCCAGAGTTCATTTACCCTACTTTAGTATGGTCTAGCATCATGCTTGCAGCATGGTGGCATTCCTAACCTGCCCAAGCACTACTCCTTGTAGTTTCCTTCCTCGGTGCATCTATTCTCGCCTATTTCAGATCCGGAGTTTTTTGGAGTTAAGTGCACGCATAACTTCAACCTTTTTAAACCTTTGAACTCCACTTCCTCACCTCAGTTGTGTCTTGCTCTCCTTGCAGCACTCTGAGTTTGGGCATTGCTGCCCCTATTTAGGTGATCTCAACATGGAGCCACATCGCACATGGTTCCACACCGACAATGGTTCTCCGCATACTCCACACTCTCCTCCCCACGCTTAGTACAATTTGGAGACAATTCCACAGTCCACGCAACCAGAATAGGAACGGTCACCCTATGTTCCATAGTGAAAGGACATTGGTATGAAATCTCACTCAGCGACGTGCTCCACATTCCGGAACTCGCTCTCTCCCTGATCTCTGTATCAAAACTGTCCAAATTGGGTTTCACCACATCTTTCCCTGGAAAATCTGACTCCTGCTCCATTAAACGGGGGTAAAACACAATCCTCACTGGACGCCACACCAACGGACTGTACCACGCAATCGCAACTCCGATGTCCATTCCGGAATCCAGCCTGATCTCCATTGACATAAACTGTTAAGATCTAAAATAGGGGCAACAAGCCCAACTCAGGAGTGCTACCAAATGGCAGGACACAACTGAGGTGTGAGCGAGAAACTCGAAAGGCTAAAATATGTTGAAGACACGTGCGCGCTTAACTCCGGACAACTCCGGAGTGGAGTAGGCGAGAATAGGCGCTCCGCATCCGGAAAATTGAAAGGGCGCAGCAGCGCGCGTTCGGAAAGGATACGCGCGCCACCACGCTGTAGACACAAGGTAGTACTATACTAGAAAAGTATAAAGTAAGTCCGCTAAGGATAGAACCAGAGATCGAAGAGATCGCTCCGGAGTTGGTGCGAAACCACTCCGGAGTTACCGGAGTTGTATTTTGACACTCCCACTCGAACGTAGTCGTAGACCCATTGCCCGAACGAGTTTCCAGTGTTGTTCTCGCGCGAGTGGTTTTGTGAGAATGTCGGCCACCATATCTCCGGTGGGGACATACCGGATCACCGCTTCTCCCTTCCTCACTAGATCGTCGCGGACAAAGTGGTATTTACGCTGGATGTGTTTCGTCCGGGCGCGGAATTGCGGATCACGGCTCAGGATAATAGCCGCTTGGTTATCGCAATGAAGAGTAGTCGGCCCGGACTGCGGATGTCCGATCTCCTCAAAAAAGCTCCGCAACCAAGCAAGATGTTGTCCTGCATTGCTAAGTCCGATGTATTCCGATTCCGTGGAGGATAGCGCGACCATGGTTTGGAGTTTGCTTGACCATGAGATCGCTCCCCGATTACTGAGGAAAATGAAACCGGATACGGATCTGGAATTGTCCGGATCTTGTGACCATCCAGCGTCGGAGAAACCGTGGAAGTCCATGTCCATTGAGACTTCATTTCCGTCGTACCGGAGTTCCATGTCCGAAGTGGCCTGCAAATACCGGAGTACTCGCTTGGCTGCATCCCAGTGACATTTCTTTGGAGCGGAGCTGAAACGGCTAAGTGTGCCCACTGCGTATGCCAAGTCCGGTCGCGTTCCGAGCATGAGGTACATTAAGGATCCTATGACTGTTAGGTAGGATACCTTAGTTCCATTTATCACCATCTCCGGTAATGTGGTATTGTCCTCCGGATCGGCGACGGAAAGGGAAAGGTTGTGGAGCATGGGGGTCTGGCACGGAGCGGAGTTGGCCATTCCGGTACGCTGTAGGACGGTCTTCGCGTATTGCGTCTGGGATAAGGAGATGGTACGGAGTTTGCGATCACGGCGGATTTCAACTCCGAGGATGAACTTGGCCTCTCCGAGATCATGCATTTTGAATGCCGAGGAGAGAGAAGATTTGACGGAGTTCATGAAGGATCTCGTGCTGGCGGCGAGGAGGAGGTCGTCAACATATACAACGAGAAAACAGACCTGTCCGCTCTTTCGGACGACATATAGACAAGTCTCCGCATTTAGTCGAGCGAATCCGAGCTCTCCTAATTTTTTGTCGAGGGTCTTGTTCCATGTCCGGCCTGCCTGTTTCAGTCCGTATAGTGATCTTCGGAGTCGCCAGCAATATCCGGTTTGTATCGGAACTCCCTCCGGAGGTAGAAGGTACAACTCCTCTTCCAGTTCTCCGTTTAGGTACGCGGTCGAGACGTCCATTTGGTCAAGCTCCAGGTTGTACTTTGCGGCGAGGGCTATGATTGTCCGGACGGAATCTAAGTTTGCCACCGGTGCGAAGACCTCCTGATAGTCCACTCCTTCCTTTTGGGTGAAGCCCCGCGCGACGATCCGGACTTTGTATTTATCTACATTTCCGTTTTCGTCACGTTTGATTCGGAAAACAGGCTTTGACGTGATCGGAGTTACTCCCTCCGGTAGCGGAACGGTTTCGTACACGTGGTTGGCATTCAGGCTCAGGAGTTCTTCCTCCATCGCGGACTTCCATAAGTCGGCATCTGATCTGGTGTATGCTTCCTTGATGGTTTTGGGAAGGTCTTCTCCGGTGGGTCCGCGAGTGACTCCGGCGAAGATTTGCTCCTGAAGGCTTTCGTTTGAGCTGAAAAACGCTCCGGGTATGCCTGGGGTTTCTTCGGAGTATTCGTCGCTTCGTTCGGAGGGTGATAGGATGTTTTCTATTTCCGCTTCCTCGTCGGAGTGTTCCTGCTTTTTCAGCCTTTCCGCTTCTTCGTCTAGAGTCCGTTGGTAGTTGCGATTTTTGTCGGCTGGTTTGCGCGCACGGCTACTTCTGCGTCTGCCTGCTACTACTTCTGCCGGAGAATGTTTCGGAGCGGAGAACTCTGTCGGAGTTGTCTTGGCAGTCGATGTTTCCTGTGTTGGCTGGAGATGAAGTTGGCTGAGTTTTTCAACTAAGTCCGTGACTTCATCCGGCGGAGCAAAAGTGTCTCCCACTGAAGGTAAGAGGTCCGCAGGGGGTCCATCATCGTCTTCCTCCTCCGGGGTCAAATCCGAATGTTGGGGTTTTTCGGTCATGAGTCCCTCCCACTGGTCCTCGGATGCACAAGTCCAAGGAGTGGCTTCGGAGTTCGATATATTGTTTGATTCGTCGAAGGTGACATGGCGGCTGGAGATGATGGTCCGGCGCTCCAAGTCCAGGAGTTTGTAGGCCTGTTGTCCGTGTGTGTAGCCTAGCATGACACATTTTCGTCCGTGCGGGCGGAATTTTCCATCGCGCTGTTCCTTCGGAATGAGAGCGTATGCAATGCATCCGAAGGGTCGGAATAGCGTCGGGTCGACTTGTCGTTGAAAAAGCGCGTGGTATGGGGAATCTCCGTTTAGGGCGGAGGTCGGACTTCGTGCGGAGACGTACGCGGCGGTGGACATTGCGTCGGCCCAGAAGGATTTCGGAAGCTTTGAGTCCTCAAGCATGGAGTTTGCGAGGAGTGAGAGCGTTTGGTTCATGCGCTCCGCAAGTCCATTTTGTTCAGGAGTGTAAGGAGCAGAGGTTTCTAGGTTTGTACCGTCGCTTTGGAGTATACTCCTAAACTCCTTGTTTGTGTACTCGCTCCCCCCGTCGCTCCGGAGAAATTGGACGTGTAGGTCCGAGAAGCTTTCCGAACCGATCTCCGTGTGGAAAAACTGTTTGACGTCGGATTTCCAGCGGAGGTATGTTTCACGGACATCGCTTTTGTGCTTCAGGAAGTAGATCCAGGGAAAACGGGTATGGTCATCGATGATGATTAACCAGTACCGGAATCCCTCTCTGGATTTCGGAGATATCGGACCTCCGACGTCCGTATGGATCATTTGTAGTGGCGCTGTAGTCCGCGTCCCCCCGTGCGATTTGAAAGGCAGTTTCTTCATCTTTCCGATCGTGCAGGATTCGCAGAATTTTGCCGTTCCGGTGACTTCATCAATGCCTCGGAGATGCCCTTTTCGAACCATGGTGTGAATGCGCGCTACGGCGATGTGTCCGAGCCGGCGGTGCAAAACATTTATGTCGACGGAGGTTAGAGCGGATTCCGGAATGGGTAACGGAGTTACCGCCGCGTGGTACAGTCCGTTGTTGTGATGTCCGATCATGATTGTGTTTCGCCCTTTTTGTACGGAGCAGGAGTTTGATTTTCCGGGGAAAGACGTGCTGAAGCCAAGCTTGGATAGTCTGGGTACGGAGATCAAGGAGATGGCGAATTCCGGGACGTGAAGAACGTCGCTCAGCGATATTTCGTAGTCATGACCATTTACGACGGAGTGTAAGATAACTGTTCCGGTGCCGACGGCGTGGATGGTGGAATTATCTCCGAATTGTACCGGACGCGGGATTGAAAGTGCGGAGTAAGTGGAGAACCATCGTCGGTGCGGCACCATATGCGAGGTGGCTCCGGAGTCGATGATAATGGTGGATTTGGATGCCGGGTTTGGATCGCTCGACATGTAAGCCTGAATGCGAGTGTATAGGGCATGATCTACGTGTTCTCTAGATACATTTGTACGATCCGGAGGGTCCGGACGCGGAGAGGACGATTGTTCCGCGATGTTTGCCTTCTCCTTGCCGTACTTTTCCCTCAACTCCTGTGACCACTGATCTGTACTCCGGCACTCATCCGTATTGTGCCCTTTTGTCCGATGATGTTCGCAGTATTTTCCGCTCTTTTTCTTTCGCTCGCTCCTGTCGATGGTGGAGTACGCGGAGTCGGACTTGGCCGGAAGTTTCATCCGTGCGTGTTCCGAGAGGATCCGGACCTCAATCGCGTCGAAAGTGAGTTTGGTCTCGTCGGTGGTGTTGATCACGGATGAAGCAAAAGTGTTCCATTCCGGGGTCTTCGGAAGTGAGTGGAGAAGGATGAAGGCCAGGATTTTGGAGTCCACGGAGTACTTCATAGCGGCTAAACGAGATTCTAGGGCTCGGAGTGATGCGATGTGTTCGGACAAGTCGGAGTTGCCGTCCCACTGCGATGTGAAGAGTTGGCAATAGGAGTGATAGGCGGAGGGAAGATCGGATGCCTGGTAAAGTGCGAGGAGGGCGTCGTATAGTTCTTTTGCGGAGGTGAGGTGTGCGGTCTTCAGGAGTATGGCGTCGGAGATGTGGTCCTGAATTATCCCGTGTGCTTTTTCGTCGCGCTCCGTCCACTTTTGAATGTCGTCGGCGGTGCCGGATGGTGCGGAGACGGAGGTGGAGATGGAGTTGCCGGAGGGTGCGACAGATGCACTATTGGGCTCCGGACGCGTGCTCGTACCTAAGACGACGCCGAGTACTTTTTCTCTGCGGAGTTTGGCGGTGATACGCAATTTCCACACTTGGAAGTTTGTCGGTCCGAGTAGAATGGGGCATTCCACAGCGGATGAATGATGATTAGAGGACATCGGAGTTAGCCCGGAATGCGTCGGGGCAATGGACGGAGTATACGCTTCTGGAGCGGAGTTGTGCGGAGTTAGATCGTTTTTGCTAGTGTGCGCTAGCAGGGCTCATAACCTGTTAAGATCTAAAATAGGGGCAACAAGCCCAACTCAGGAGTGTTACCAAATGGCAGGACACAACTGAGGTGTGAGCGAGAAACTCGAAAGGCTAAAATATGTTGAAGACACGTGCACGCTTAACTCCGGACAACTCCGGAGTGGAGTAGGCGAGAATAGGCGCTCTGCATCCGGAAAATTGAAAGGGTGCAGCAGCGCGTGTTCGGAAAGGATACGCACGCCACCACGCTGTAGACACAAGGTAGTACTATACTAGAAAAGTATAAAGTAAGTCCGCTAAGGATAGAACCAGAGATTGAAGAGATCGCTCCGGAGTTGGTGCGAAACCACTCCAGAGTTACCGGAGTTGTATTTTGACATAAACACCTTACATTGACAACTCGGTCACATCTCCATACCACACATCCAGACCATGATCCGGAAAGGACATCTCCGCGGTATTAATGGAGTCACCAGAACAGCCAAAATCTGTGAGTCCTGTACAATGGGTAAAATGAAGAAACTACCCTTCAAGCCGTGTGAGAAAGTATGCACTACCACACCGCTACAAATGGTTCACACGGACATCAGAGGTCCAATAACTCTGCAGTCAAGGGAAGGATACCGGTACTGGTTACTCATCATCGATGACTTTACCCGCTTTCCATGGATCTATTTCCTAAAACACAAAAGCAAAGTCCACGAAACCTACCTTCACTGGAAATCTGACTCCCAAAACTTCTTCCACACGGAGATCAACTCGGAACAATTCTCGGAACTACACATCCAGTTTATCCGGAGTGACGGGGAAAGCGAGTACACAAAAAAGGAGTTCGGAAACGTACTCAGGAGCGACGGCACTGTTCTCGAAACCTCTGCTCCATACACTCCGGAACAAAACGGACTTGCAGAGCATATGAACCAAACACTCACACTCCTCGCAAACTCCATGCTCGAGGATTCAAAACTTCCGAAGTCATTCTGGACCGATGCCATGTCCACTGTCATGTACATCTCCGCACAAAGTCCGACCTCCACTCTAAATGGAGATACACCATACCATGCACTGTTCAAACGACAAGTCGATCTGACCCTATTCCGGCCCTTCGGATGCATCGCATACGCACTCGTTTCAAAAGAACAGTGTGATGGAAAATTCTGATCACACAGACAGAAGTGCATCATGCTAGGGTATACATCATGTTACCTTCGACGAATCCAGAACCATCTCTGATTCAGAAGCCACTCTCTGGACTTGTGCATCTGGGGAGCAGTGGGAGGGACTCACCACCAAAATCCTCCAACGTCCAAAAACAACTCCAAATGATGACAAAGAAGACGAAGTTTCTCCGACCTTTCCAGACTCAGTGGGAGCAACTCCTAACCCACCAGATGAGGTAATGGACCTAATAGAAAAACTAAGCCAACTCCATCTTCACCCACAGTCAAACTAGATGCAGACCACTGAACCAATTCTGACTAGGCCCACAACTCCGATGTACCCTCCGGCACAAACCGTAGCAGGCAGACAGAGAAGCAGCCGAGCATGAAAACCAGTGGACAAAAATTGGAACTATCAATGGATACTAGACGAAGAAACACAGCGTCTACGAGGAAGACAGGAAGACTTTGCTGAAGAGGCAGAAATAGAGGATATCCTGTCACCTCTGATTTCAGACAATGAAAACTCTGCTGAAGTCCTTGATATCCCCAGCGCTTTCATTAGCACCGACGACCTGTAGGAACACATTTTCGCTGGAGCTGCCCGCAGACCCACTGGAGAGGACCTTCCGAAAACCATAAAGGAAGCATATAGCAAACCAGACGCTGACCTATGGAGATCCGCAGTGGAGGAGGAACTCCTAAGCCTAAATGCAAACCATGTGTATGAGACGGTTCCGCTACCGAAAGGAACAACTCCAATCACTTCAAAGCCAGTTTTCTGTATCAAACGCGATGAAAACAGAAACGTCGACAGATACAAAGTCCGGATTGTCGCCCGGGGTTCACTCAAAAGGAAGGAGTAGATTACCAAGAGGTTTTTGCTCCAGTAGCTAACCTGGACTCCATCTGGACTATTGTAGCCCTAGCTGCAAGGCATGACTTGGAACTCAATCAAATGGATGTTTCAACTGCGTATTTGAATGGAGAACTAGAAGAGGAGTTGTACCTCCTACCTCCGGATGGCATTCCGATACAACCCGGATATTGTTGGAGACTCCGGAAGTCGCTCTATGGACTCAAACGGGCGGGCCGGACATGGAACAAAACCTTAGACAAGAAATTAGGAGAGCTAGGATTTACTCACCTAAATACGGAGACATGTCTATACGTCATCCGGAAGAATAGACAGGTCTGTTTCCTTGTTGTCTATGTTGACAACCTCCTTCTTGCCGCCAGCACCCAATTGTTTATGAACTCCATAAAGACTTCCCTTTTGTCAACCTTTAAAATGCACGACCTCGGAGAAGCCAGATTCATTCTCAGAGTTGAACTCCGCCGCGATCGAAAACTCCGCACCATCTCTCTGTCACAAACACAGTACGCAGAAACCGTCCTTCAGCATACCGGAATGGCCAACTCCACCCTGTGTCAAACACCCATGGTCCACAACCTCTCCCTCTCAATGACAGATCCGGAGGACAACTCCACTATATCGGACATGACAATAAATGGTACTGAGGTATCCTATCTAACCGTCATAGGATCACTTATGTACCTCATGTTGGGAACACGACCAGACCTGGCTTACTCTGTCGGAACGCTCAGCCGTTTTAGCTCTGCCCTCAAAAAGTGTCATTGAGACGCTGTGAAAAGAACGCTTCGGTACCTCTGAGGGACCACGGACATGGAGCTCTACTTTGACGGGAATGAACTCTCGATGGATATGGACTTCTATGGTTTCTCAGATGCAAGATGGTCACAAAATCCAGATAACTCCAGATCCATTTCCGGATTCATTTTCCTTAGTAGCTGAGGAACTATCTCATGGTCAAGCAAACTCCAAAGTATGGTAGCTTTATCGTCCACGGAGTCGGAGTACATCGGACTTAGTAATGCCGGTCAGCACCTGGCCTGGCTGCATACCTTTTTTGAGGAAATTGGACATCCGCAAACCAGACCTATAACCCTCCACTGCGATAATCAAGCGGCAATCATTCTGAGCCATAATCCACAATTCTGTGCCCAGACCAAGCACATCCAGCAGAAATATCATTTTGTCCGTGATGACCTAGTCGGCAAAGGAGAGGTGGTGATCCAGTATGTCCCTACCAGAGATATGGTGGCTGACATCTTTACGAAGCTGTTGGTACAAGATCAACACTGGAAGTTCATCAGGGCAATGGGACTCCGACTACACTTGAGTGGGAGTGTCAAAGTCTAACTCCGGAACTCCAGAGTTGAGTACAAACCAACTCCGGAGTGATCTCACCATCCCAGTATATATTCCTCATCTGGACCATCTCAGATCTATTTCGTCATAGTATCCTCATGTGTGTACAATGTGGTGGCATTCCTACACCCTCCGTCCTCATGTTACTGCACCCTTTCACTCTTCCAGATGCAGAACGCCTAGTTTCACCTAACTCCGCTCCGGAGTTGTCCAGAGTTAAGCGCGCGTGTATCTTTGTACCTTTTAAATCTTCAAACTTCTATTCCTCACCTCAGTTTGTGTCCTACCTTGGTAGCACATTCTGAGTTAGGCATTTCTGCCACTACCTTAGTTTTGACAAGAACTTGTAGATTGTGCTTTATACACACGCATTCAGGCCTACGTTTCGTGTGATCCCAAACCCTTATTAATGCGAACCATCATCGACTCCAGAGCCTCATCACATATGGTCCCACACCAAAACTGGTTCTCGACATACTCCATGCTCTCTCCGCCACACCCCATACAGTTTGGAGACAACTCCATCGTCCACACCATCAGAATCAGAACTGTCATTCTCCGATTCACAGTAAATGAAGCCAACTATGAAATCTCACTGAGTGACACGCTACACGTCCTGGAGTTTGCACTATCATTGATCTCCATACCCAAACTTTCCGTCCTAGGCTTCTCCACATCTTTCCTGGGAAAATCCAAGTCCTGTTTCGTGTGAAAGGAACATAACACTATCCTGGTCAGACACCACAATCATGGACTTTATCACGCTGCAGCAACTCCGGTATGTGTCCCAGAATCCAGTCTCATCTCCATAGACGTAAATGTCCTACACTGACGACTAGGACACATCTCTGTCGCACAGATTCAAAACATGGTATGCAAAGGTCAGCTCCAAGGAATCGACAGACTCAGCGGAATACCGGAGTTCTGTGAATCCTGCACGCTAGGACAGATGAAGAAAATTCCTTTCAAATTGTGTGAAGAGATATGTACCTCAGCCCCTCTGCAAATGATCCACACAGACGTTGGCGGTCCAATAACTCTGCAGTCTCGGGAAGGACACAAATACTGGCTCCTAATCATAGACAATCACACACAATTCCCGTGGATCTACTTTCTCAAGTGAAAGAGCAATGTCTGAGACACTTACCTACGCTAGAAGTCCGACATTGAAAATCATTTCCGCACCAAAGTCCGCTCGGAATGCTTCTCTGAACTACACATCCAGTTTATTCGGAGCGACAGAAAAGTGAGTACATGAACAAGGAGTTTAGAGACATACTCAGGAGCGATGGTACCATCTTGGAAACCTCTGCTCCTTACACTCCAGAACAAAATGGACTTGCAGAACAGATGAACCAAACTCTTTCTCTCCTCGCAAACTCCATGCTAGAAGACTCAAAGCTCCCAAAATCCTTCTGGACCAACGCCATGTCAACTGCCACATACATCTCCGCCAGAAGCCCGACCTCCACACTGAACGGAGATACACCATACCACACATTATTCAAACAATGAGTTGATCCCACATTGTTCCGACCCTTCAGATGTATTGCGTATGCACTGATTCTGAAGGACCAACGGAGCGGAAAATTCAGACTACACAGTCGGAAATGCATAATGCTGGGATACATATATGGACAACAAGCGTACAAACTCCTAGACCTAGAATGCTGGACCATCATCTCCAGTTGGCATGTCACGTTCGACGAATCTGGAAAAGCCTCCAACTCCAAAACCACTCCTTGGACTTGTACATCCGAGGATTAGTGGGAGGGGCTCATCATAAAAGTCACCTGGACTTCAATACCAAACCTGGATGAGGACGAGGATGAAGGGAACCCCGCGATCTCTCCAGATTCAGTGAGAGCAACTCAAAAGCAATCAGACGAAGTCCTGGACTTAGTAGAACAACTTAGTCAACTCCACCTCCATCAACAAACTCCCAAACCAACTCTGGTCACATTCAAGTCTCTGACACACCCTCCCACAGAACTCGTAGCCAGCGTACGCAGGAGCAGTCATACACAGAGACCCGCAAACAAAAACCAGGACTATCAATGGACCTTGGACAAAGAGGAACAGCAGAGACAAAAAGAATGTGAGGACTCTGTGGAAGAAGCTGAAATAGAAGGAGTTCTGGAACCCACAGAATACGACAGAACAAATTCCAAAGAGATCCCAGACATACTGGGAGCCTACTGCACCCTCCAAGACCAAATCTTCGCCAGAGCAGCTTGCGGACCTATGGGGGAAGATCTCCCAAACACCATCAAAGAGGCTTACGCACGTCCGGACTCCAACTTATGGAAATTCACAGTGGAAGAAGAGCTCTTAAGTCTAAATGCAAATCATGTCTATGAAACAGTTCCACTTCCGGAAGGAGTGACTTCAATAACCTCAAAGCCGGTCTTCTGAATCAAACGCAACAAAAACAGAAAGGTGGACAGGTACAAAGTCCGGATTGTCGTGAGAGGGTTCACCCAAAAGGAAGGGGTAGATTATCAGGAGGTATTTGCTCCAGTAGCTAACCTAGACTCTGTCTGGACCATCGTAGCTCTCATGGCAAGGCACAATTTGGAGTTGGATCAAATGGACGTCTCAACGGCATACCTCAACAGAGAACTAGAAGAGGAATTATACCTTCTACCTCCAGAAGGAATTCCCATCCAACTGGGTTACTGCTGGCGACTCCAGAGATCGCTATATGGACTCAAGCAGGCTGGGTGGACATGGAATAAAACCCTCAATAAGAAGCTAGGAGAGCTTGGATTCACCCGTCTTAACGCAGAGACATGTCTTTATGTCACCCGAAAAGAAGGGCAGATGTGTTTCCTTGTCATATATGTCGACAACCTCCTCCTCGCAGCTAGCACACAGTCCTTCATGAACTCCGTAAAGTCATCACTCTCGTCTGCTTTCAAAATGCACAATCTCAGAGAAGCAAAATTCATCTTAGGAGTTGAAGTCCGACGCGACCGCAGATTACGCATCATCTCCCTGTCGCAAACCCAATATGCACAAACTGTTCTTCAACGCACCAGAATGATGAACTCTGCTCCATGCTAGACTCCCATGCTTCATAGCCTTTCGTTATCCACTACTGATCCGGAGGACAACTCCACCATATCCGAAATGACCATAAACGGAGTTAGGGTATCCTATCTGACCGTCATAGGTTCACTCATGTACCTCATGCTTGGAACGTGACTGGACCTAGCTTATGCTGTCGGGACCCTTAGCTGCTTTAGTACAGCTCCCAAGAAATGTCACTGGGACGCAGCAAAACGCATCCTTAGATATGTCCATGCCACCACAGAAATGGAACTCTGCTTCGATGGAAATGAAGTCTCCATAGACATGGACTTTCACGGGTTTTCGAATGCTGGTTGATCACAAAATCTGGACAACTCCAGGTCAATTTCCGGTTTTGTTTTTCTCAGCAGTCAAGGTGCTATATCATGGTCAAGCAAGCTCCAAACCATGGTCACTTTATCCTCCACAGAATCAGAGTACATAGGACTAAGCAACGCTGGACAACATCTCGCATGGCTCAGACCTTTTTCGAGGAGATCGGACACCCATAGTCAGGACCTACTATGCTCCACTGTGACAATCAAGCCACAATCATTCTTAGCCATGATCCGCAATTCTGGGCCAGGACGAAACATATCCAGCGCAAATATCACTTCATCCAGGATGACTTAGTTGGAAAAGGAGAAGCAATAATCTGGTATGTCCCCACCGGAGACATGGTAGCCGATATCCTCACAAAGCCACTTCCACGAGAACAACATTGGAAGTTTGTTCGAGCAATGGGTCTACGACTACGTTCAAGTGGGAGTATCAAAATATAACTCCAGTAACTCCGGAGTGGATTCCATCCAACTCCAGAGCAATCTCGCTCATCTTTGTCTCAATCATCACTGGACCTAATCTAGTACATTTAGAGTATAGTATTTCCTTGTGGATACAGCGTGGTAGCATTCCTAATCCCTCTGAACACACGCTGCTGCGCCCTTTCAGATCTCCAGATACAGAACACCTATTTTCACCTACTCCACTCTGGAGTTTTCCAGAGGTTACACACACACGTGTCTTCATAGTATTTTAGCCCTTCGAACTTTTCACTCAAATCTCAGTTGTGTTCTTACCCTTGGTAGCACTTCTGAGGTGAGAGTGGTTCTCTTTACTACATTAGGATTTGTACTTACTTTACCTTAGTCAGGCATTGCTGCCCTTATCTTAGGTGAATATTAGTCGTGTTCCCACTCTTGGTAGCACTTCTGAGTCAGGCATTGCTGCCCTTATCTTAGATCTGACAGTTATGGGTTATGCATGCAAAATCCACGCATACTAACTTGAGAAATCAGAAATACTATGCATTATAAGAGAGTATGGGTTTTGGTGGGTATGCCTTATGTGGGAGTCTACTGTACTACACTTTATTAGTATATGTACTGTAGTAAATACCCGAAGTGCTGTCAAAAATTAGCCGTGACTGCGCACCTGATGTAAGCGACCTTGCCAAGGAATTGCCGAGCTGACAGCCTGTGGTGACAGTCTGACGCATGCTGTGCCGAGCTGGGTTCTCAGCTAATTGTCTCGGAGTTCTGGGGCCTCAGCTAACTGACAGTGGTAGTAGTGGTGGTGGTGGTGGTAGTAGTGGTGGTAGTAGCTGTAGAGATGCGTTGATGCATGTGCTCGATCAGAATCAGGAAACAAGGTTGCATCGGACAGGACACAATGCAAATTAAAATGAAGCCCCTGGCCAAAAGGCAACACAAGTCAGCACCAACACCATATGTTGCAAATTTTACAGCTAATAATATTGATCCTGCTAATGGACTATCAGCATGAGCTCTACAGTGATAGAACAATGGCAAGCATAGCAATCCAAATGGGCCATGTCGACTCACGACCAATTTACATATTAGACAAGAGAGATCGTGATCACGGTGACGTTACGATGGTGGCAACATCCTATCATTGTAACCTCCTCGTGACCTCGTCGTCATTGTGGTCGTTGTGGGCAAGGGTACAGTTTGTGTCCAGGGAGCTATATCACGTTTTGGACAGATAATATGTCTGAGGGCGCAGCAAAAACGCAAGCGACTCACTTCTGAGCCACACCAGGGTGACTTGTGGCACATTTCTATTCTATCTGGGCTCCCATTTAGATGGAGAGAAGGTGTGAGGCACGTAATTATACAGCATTTCAATCCTCATCATAAACCAAACCGACAATGCCAGTCGGTTTGGAAACTCGTTTCAGACGACTTCTCAAGGAGATTGTCACCCTCGCACACGGAATCCACAACACAATTCTGGATTATACAGAGGACCAAAACTTTGACGCTTTTGAAAGGCTTCACGATCAGCTAGAAACGATTCATGTATCTGCTGACGTCATTCTTGGAGCCTTTGCCAAAGCATCCCTCACTAGTTACACTCTCAACAACCAGATAGCTGATTGGCTAGTCAGCGAAGAGCCGCACTCATGTTTGGGAAAGCTGAGGGAGATGAATGACACCTTCAAGTCTATCGACAATACCGAGGGCTTTGGTTCACTCCCTAGACCAGCTGAAGACAAGCTTACCGTGGCCGTGGCCTTTTTCAATAACCACAAGAATATTTTTCATTTTTTGCTCTCACCCAATGTCTGGTGAGTTTTCAAGTGGCTTTTCGACATGTCTGAGCTTGACTTTGCTGTATAGAAAAGGCGAGAGACCCGACCACTCACCATCAGAAGCATCTCAAGTGGATACTCGTCCCACCATGAATGATAATCAGCAAGTTCAGGCTGCACAGAGCAACAGGTATGTTGAACAATAGTCTTATGGTAACCTTTCTGAGCAAAGCCGGCAGGGTGACGACCAAATACAAAAATGGACCTTGAGCAACGATGGCTGGACATAAGAAGGAATTTCTCCATACATATTGGGTTTCTGGTCTTTGTGTTTATAGTTACCTTGTCTGTAGGCCAAAAGGTGGGCGACATATCAAGGTGACTCACTCCATTGGAATGTGCACAAAAGCACAAGGATGGACTCAGACTACGCCAGGAGAGCACATGCCTGTGGTTTCCAAACATGGATGTGTATGAGAGATGGCGGACTCCTGGGAATCGCTTCTTGTAGATGCATGGCAAAGGTATGGTGTCTAATAATCCATCAGTTGCTGCATCCGACAACTTATGTCCATCAATGTACACAGGTGGTTGTGGAAAGTCTGTGTTGATGTGAGTGCAATCATTACCCGATCCATATTCACACTGAGGGGCGTAGGGCATCCGCAATTGAGTACCTCCAAGGCACATTAAAAGAGGAGGAAGTGATTGCATTCTTTTACTGCGATTTCCAAAACAAGTGATCCACAAGTTCCACTGAATTAATGCACTCTCTACTCTCAGCTGTTGCGTCACATCTGTAATCATGGTGCCAACTCAGGTGATTTCTCGGACAACATACTCGAGTAGAAAACAGAAGGCATGCTGGCGCTCAATGACCTTGAGAAACTCAGTGGACTAGTGTCTCGTGTAGCGAGTTTCTTCCGCTATGAGCCTTTTATAGTAATCAATGCGCTCAATGAGTGCACAGATATCGACGGGCTTCTCCCTGTACTTGTCACATTGATCCAGGCAGACGTTCGATTACTCGTTACGAGCTGACCGGATCAGTTGATCAAGGATAGTTTCAGAGGCCTTTGATCGCTTTCCTTTGAAAGTGTGACAGAGAAGATTGCAGGGGACATAACATTGCATGTCAGACAAGAGCTCAACTCACACAAGCGTCTGAGACCCACGGTTTTGGAGATGAAGATTGAGATAGATGCCAGGTTAACCAGGCAAGCAGAGGGCAGGTAGGGGTGTTCTTTTGTAGCATCAGCTTGTGACTTAGCATTACCGTTTGTAAGGTTCCAGTGGGTACTGTTATGCAAGTCGTACTACTCGAGCGGAGCGGACGACACGAACCTAAATCGGGGAGGACACTCACGAAGAGGTATGACAACGTCCCGAAGAAGGTGACTAGAGTACGGAGGAGTTTACGAGGAGTAGCTTGTAAACGACACTAGAGGACAGAGAGGTCAACGAGGAGAGACTCGAAGACGTACACGGAGTGACGAAGAGGTCGACGAGGAGTAGCTCGAAGACAGACACAGAGAGTTGATGAGGGTTACTCGACAACGATGCGGAGGTTCAAGGAGTCAACAAGGGGAGACTTGGCGACGACGAAGAGGTGCTTGACGACGAAGTCTCAAGCGAGGAGCGACTCAAGCAGAACGAAGTGTATTGCAAAGAATACAGAAGAACAAGAGTAAAGAACTAGAGTACATGACAGCCTGGTATATATAGTGTGGAATCGGACCAATGGAACACTATAGAATATCATGGAACACGGGGAAATAAGCCGTTGTGAGAGAAACGACTGCGAAGGAGGCTGTCCATAGGAAATAGGAAACGAGTCATAGAAAGAACAAAGGATTCCTTACAAGGAATCGAACGTGAGATAGAAGGGGATAGGACGTACTCGAAAGGGAATCTGAAGGAGAAGAGTACAGACCGGTAAGGGTAAACATTAGGCCGATGACGAGAAGAGGATGATGAGATGATACAAAGGAATCAGACTAAAGATAAGATCAAAGTATTACAAATGATAAGAGATAAAACGTGTCGTAGATACGACAGAGAGAATGAGGAAAGAAATTGTAACAGGTACAGTGCCAGCTGGACATTCTCAAACAGTGTACGACCAGAGAAGAACTGAAGGAAGTATTGTACAACCTCCCTGGGGAGCTAGAAGCGATGTACAAGAGAATACTAGGTGCAATCGATGAGCACAAACCGGAGGGGGAGTTAGCACGGCATGTGTTGGCATGGCTTATGGTGGCAATGGAGCCCTTACGGCTAATACAAGTCGTCGACGGGCTCTTCATGGATCTCCAAATGTGAGAGCATGACAATGATGCACATCAATGGCTGGAAACTCAACTACTAGATTCATTGTCAAGTCTCGTCTCATACTCTGAAGAGACGGGTGTTCTTGCAATATCCCACTACAGTGTCAATAGTGGTGCTCAAGTAAACTTTTAGTAAGCTATTATTAGGCTATGCTGGGCCTATTATCCCAGGTCGTTGGGCACATTTTCCAAGAGAACGTGACTGCTGAGTTTGAAAGTAATGCCTGCCTCATGCTCACCTCGCCACTCTGCAAGGCTTCAAGCTCTAATGACGAACAGACCCTCCACCACGACTGTGAGAGGCCAAGCCACCAAAAAGACTCCCTCTGTGCTCCCTTCTGCACCTCAGAAGAAACAACAAGGGAAGGGTGGGAATATGACAACAGTTTCTGCCCAAGTGGCTCCGCTTCCACCTCCACCTCTACCTCCATCAGGACCACTACCGACCACTACTGCTGCCATCAAGAAGTCGTTGACCCCAAATATCATATGGGATGGTCAGCGGACAGATGTTCTCATTCACTGGATCACAAACCATCCTGTGGATCGGCATATCCTATTCCATGATTGCTTAGCAGCAATACCTATTCTCTCTCCCACAGATCCAAAGCCTTCCGGAAAGAACAAGAAGGAGGTTACCAGTAAAATTGCTGAGCATATATTCAAAGAAGATGCTGATCATGCATCAATGTACGTGGACAATCCTTCAAAATATACAAGGTCGGTGAACAACCATTTGAGTGCATAAGTTATTTACACTACTAGCTTTGACTGTGGCTCATATGAGGCATTAGACTCAAGACCAAATATTGTAACCAACGCAAACGTCTCAAAGGCATAGGTGGTGGAATTTTCCCTGATCAAGCCGATGGCACACACATGCCACCACAAAACCTATTGGGTATGTCCTTCACATGTTCTCACATCCAATATCTAACACTTGTCCAGATGATATTATGCGCGTGTTCCCCTACTACAAACAGCTTGACAAGCTCTGGAAAGGCATTCCCTCATTTGACAGCGAGCTCATTACTTCAAGCCCGAATGTTAACCACGCACAAAGCTTACTCTCTATCATCCAGCCAGCAGCTAGTGGGAATACCTCTGGTGATCATGACAATGTTGATATTGATGTTGAGGAAGACGTTGGACCACTACCTCAAACAGAAGTCCCCTCTATGGATCAAGGTGATGAGCAGGTGCCGATGAATCCTTTGTATGAGTTCAATAGTGGGGAACTTATGGATATCGAGGTATGCTATTTTTGTAACACTTCTTATACTTGAACTACATTTTCTTCGATAGGATTCAAATGTCAATGAGATCATAACGCAACCAGGATTTCCAGATCAAGATTTCTCACTGTTCTCTCTCAAGGCAAAGGGGAAGACACCTTCACGAGATGGGCGTAGTGCCTTCGCGAGGCATACTCCATATAGCTGTTGTCCAGCCAGCTATGCGGGCTCAAGTTTGAGCATGAAGGTTGATAGTGACAGCCCCAGATCCTCCTCCACGAGAAAAGGGTCAACGCGAGGCAGTATAAATGAGAAGTTAGAATGTATGAGCGAAAAGCTGGCTAGCAATCTACAGAGCAGTCCCTCACGTCAATTGCTTCGATACAATTATATGCTGCGGAAACAGGAGCTTGAAAATCAATGCAAGGAGCTGGTTATGAAGAGGGCTGATGTGGAAGCTGAATTCAAGCGTGAGCAGCAGCTCAAGAAGCTTGCGATCCAGCTGAATCAAAAGGAGTCGCATAAGATCTCTCAACAAATCAAGCTAATGCAATTACAGATGGAGTATCAGCGCCAGTTACAAGCTGTTCCTGGTCCCAACTCTGTGGCACTGCTCAGTGGTCAACTCATCAACCACACCGCCACTTCTTCTATCCCTGACGGATCGTCTGCTTAAACTACTGTACTACCATCTACTTCCGGCAGGCTGTCTGGCATCAATCGTATCCTCCTCTTAACATGATGTCCTCCTTCTGCTTATCTCTGTCGCTTTTTCATCAATATACTTTTCAGACACTGATTTTTTCACCTTCGACTTTCTGCCTTTTTTTCTCACTTCTATTTTGATGTCATGTTGTGGTAACAGTTTTGTTTGTATCGACTAATCCAAACCTGATGTATTACCTGGTGTATCATCATCTGACCCCTCCCCTTCATTGATCACATATTCATTCCGTCCAAGTGCCCTCAAGAGCCGTTTCATCAACGCAATGCAAGCACCCTGTCCTGATGTACTGTCGGGAATGGTGACCATCACTGTCTCTACCTTGTAAGTGACATCATTCACCTCTTGATGTGCCCAGCCCACTGATGGCTCCTTTTCCAGTATCTCCTCAAACCGATGTAGGAGCCCGAGGCTCTCTACATTTGTAGGAGACATTTTACAGGTATTCTAGGTATCATCATCCGTTGCTCAAGACCTTCCTTCATGTCCTGTGTCTATCCATGTCGATCCAGGTGGAATCTGGTTCAGATTGTTGGTATCCGGAGAGTCCGCACAGTCCAATGAAGTATCCAGATTGGACGTCTTATTCATGATTTATTTCTCGTTTTCTTATGTTTCGTCTCTCTGTCATACTTATCATCCCCTGTTTTGATTCGGTTTGATCGTCTTGGTTATTGATGATGCAGAAAGGTGTTCCTGTTTCAGATCATTCTACTTTGACATACTTTGACAGTCCTGGGAAATACCCGGACTATAAAGCCTTGTACCTTGTGATTGCAAATCTATCTATCTCTTGATCTCCCTCATACTCAAAAAATTTGTCTGGTCTTCAATCTCATCATCATCTACACTACCTGCCTTTGTCTATCTGGTTTCATTAGACCGGATTCGTCGTCTCTACTTGTTTCAGTCCAGTTTTGCATCGGATTGACCTCTCCTTGTGCTGAGTATCGTCGAGCTACCCCTTTACATTGCAGAACCTGTCTATGAACCCCTTGGGACGAGTCTATCTCGCACCCCACACACAACACCTACTTTACACCAAATGACTATATTATACAATATGATACAACATTGAACCCAGTGAGTGGCATATTTCATGTCATCTGGGGACCGAATTCTGAGGCGAAGTTCTCTCAGCGACTGAAAACGTCCCTTTAAAGCTGCAAATGCATGCTCAACACAAACGCGAACCTACTGACTAGTTTTAGATGCTGATCCCAACAGATTAACTGCTTATCTTTGACAGATACTGATTGAAAATTTTTTGTGGTCATGACAATGGTGCGGTCCACATCCCCTTAAATGGTACCACACACCATGGATGTGTTAGATATGCACTATTGGCCCAAATCCAGTGGCCATCTGGAATCAGACTTGGATCCTGTGCCAGCCGCATGCCTTGAAATGCATATGCATCATGAACACTCCCTGGGTGCCCTAGGCCATAATCAACAACAAGGAGATTATGCGGCATTACAGTTAGCTTGACAACGGTGAGCTCCAAGCCTAATTAAATGTCATAATATACTCACTTGACAGTTCAAGGAGTACCTCCCCTTGTGATCAACAAAGGTATCACCGTAGAATGATGGCTTCTCAAACAGGTTGAATGTTGACCCATCAGTTGCAAAGATTCCCCCCCACCACGCTCCACATGACTTCCAGTCCACGAACATCCGCACTAATTCAGCATCCAATGATTCTACCTCAGAGACGAAGATAAAACTATCATGCTGGGCAAGAATTGCCACCATGATGTGGTTTGTACAATTAACGACCGATCTGATGCTGACACCTGCCCACTGTGTGACATCTTCAGATGTGATCACATTCCCATAGTGACCTGCACAATTCAGGAAGATCGCAAGCTGGATTGCGACTGGAAGTTGTAAGTGATTTGAAGCTGAATGGAAAACTGGGTGGTCGCTGATCTGATCGAGGATACAGTCAAAGACCTCAGGCTCAACATGAACTTTTTTGTGGAACAAATGGGGTTGCTGATCTGCAAAGTAGTCTAGAAGGGGGAGCTGGGATGCACGCATTGGTTGTGCAACGGCACGATGTAAGACCCATGATCGATTTATTTCATCACAAAGTACTCTAATCTCAGCCAGCATCTCGCAGAACCAAGCATCCCGGCCTATTACTGAATCCACTGATGTGAACGATTCGGTATCACCATCATCTGAATCGAAATCAGAGAGGAGACCAGGGGTGATAGGACTGGGGGGTGTAATGATGATAGGTTCATCATCATCATCTGCATTGTCACTGTCATCATCTTGCTCATCGTCCATCCCATTCAGCTGCTGATCTAGGTTTTTGATCCATGCAAGCAAGAACCTGCGCTCTAATTCATCAAGCTCAAGGAGTGTTTTTTTCTTCTTGGATATGCATGGCATTGTTGCAGGAGATGGGGGAAGGGTTATTAACTGCCATATATGCTAGGATATTCGCCGTTGATTCCTGCCGTTCTATTTTTTTCTTTCTCATTGATATGCATTTTTTGGACTTTGCACAAACCACGATATGAATTACATAACTCGGCACAGCTCGGCATGATCGGAACCTTAATTTACTATGTTCGGAATTTTAATTTAGTTGCTCTGTCTGGGTTACTTCACATAGGGACCATAGGCTGGCCATAGCCAAATAATAGCCCAATAATAGCCTACTAAAAGCTTACTTGAGCACCACTAATGTACGTTTTGATATATTCTCGCATTTCTTCTAGTTGTACGGTCTTTTTCATAGGAATATCCCACCAGTCGTTCGGTGTTGCCAAAGTACCAAGTCGTCACCCGTGAGGCTCACACCGAGGCTGCTCAAATGTGCATGGGCTACATCTCCGTTTTCTTAAAGCAAGAATCATCTCGCAACAATCTCGAGCTATGGGAATGCTTCCCGATGCTTTCCTATACAGTTACTTCTGGTTTACACCACCTCGGCCATGTAGGCTCAGAGTCAATAGTTGCCATAGAAGCCTTAGAAACTCTTGGATCAGATGTTCGTCACCATCCTTCGCACTGGGATCGCCTTTGCGAATTGCGAGAGGAGGTTCTTGAATGCCCTTTTACTCTATGGCCATCATTGAAACACGATTTTGTCCTCTACACCTTGTTCACTTATTCACCTCGTGGACTCTTTCGAACGTTCCTCTCCAACGACCGCCCTCTGCAACCCAGAATTAGGATAAATCCACTTGTATACGCTGCGGACTTCCGAAAAACGGAACATGCGCTGATTCTCTTGACTTATGGTGCTGACGTGGATGCACGGGGTTTATTCATCCATGACTCTCGTCGTGCCTCCCCACTCGAAGTAGCAATCGATCCCGGTAACGATGTGCTCGTCGGGGAACTCTTGGAGAGAGGGTATTTGGTGACCTCGGAACTTCTCGCAACCTCCATCGGTATGCCATGGTGTAGCACCCAGGTCCTTGCGAAGCTCATGCAAACGGATGAATTCGCAGAGTGGGCATTCGAAATAGGAGATGAGCAGCCGTGTCGAGGTGTATTCAATAACAGCAGTTTCCAAAAGATGGAACCACGCGAACTCGTTTATCTTTTCCTGTATATATTGCGTAAGGCGTGATTCGGTTGTGGAATTTACTATTTCTGTAGGAATAACGCGTATCAATCTGTACGATGTGCACTCTACGTACTTCATATATCAATGATCAGTTACGACGTCTGGCCAGTTGCATTGCGTGATAGGAGGACTTTATGAGTCAAAAGAGGTCGAATTAACCATGTATCAAAGCCTCGGCTCGAGCAGATCTAGCAGTGATCTGGCACTTGAATGGCTTCGGATGACTACACAAATACCATACTAAACGTCACCAAGTTGTACGTGATCCATGAAGAAGTACGTACGAAGACGCTCCTGAACACACATCATATTCCGGGGTGATCTCAACACCGTTCACGACGGCCTTGGAAATCTTGAACACGGCGAGAGACATGGAAACCGAGATAAAGATTGAGGCTTCAGCGAGGTGAAAACCTGAGAGGCTACGGAGTCAGCGAATAATTCACCACAGCGCCTAAAGAAGGCTCTCACCTGGGCAAATTCTAGCGTACCAAGCAGGAAAATGAGCCAGAAAAGATTGGGTTGACAACCACGTATATGTACGAGGTGGACAGTACTTACCTCCTGCCAAATCCGAAACAGGCGATATGGGGATCAGGCTGCGGCATCTCACCGAGGAACCGTTCAGGACGAAAAACCCAGGGGTCCGGATATGTGGATTCATCGTGGAGAACCGCCCTGTGCGTGAATTGTGTGCTATGTGTTCAGTGACGAAAATTAGACCAGCGGGATACACACCACGTGTTTCCAATGACACACGATCCCTTTGGAATAAAAAACCCATTGTAATAAATATCTTCCGTGGCGACGTGTGGCATCGCTTTTTTAGCTCAGTAAATGTATCCAAAGAAGAGGACTCGACGTACCTAGCGGTGCAACAGTGTGCCATCGAAGGACTTCCTTGCATGCTGCGTTGATATAGGGAAGGGAATCCTGGTCTGAAAAAGAGGGTAGTCTGTCGTTTCCCACCACCGAATCGAGCTCCGCCTGCGCCTTTTCCTGAACGTCGGGGAACAAGACCATTGCGAGAAAGAATCCATAAAGGGCAGAGACTGCCTAAGGTTGATCAATGCAGATTAGATAGTGTGGATAACAGGTATACCGTGTCCGATGCACCTGAAAAGAGTCGTTAATACGAGATCATGAGTGCAGAAATCAAACAAGTGTATATACCGAGATAGATGGACATAGATGTCCACATGATAAGGTCTTCTTCTTCTGGGCTCGCCCCTCCTTCCAATAGCGTAAAAGTAAATGAGGGTGTCGCTGTGCCTACCGCCTGACGCAATGTGGGAAATATCGCATCCAGGAAGGAAATACTATCCTACCATTTGATCTACGACGTATTGATGAGGCCTCAGAACTGAATCCATTATGATCTGACGGTATTTCTTTGCGACCAAGAGGAAGCCCGTGCCAGGAAACCATTCAGGGAGATATCGCACTATATATTATTAACACACATTGACAAGAGGTCTGTTCGAAATGAACCTACATGCGGGGATGAAGTCCACTAAGAATGCACCGGGGGTTGCAACGGATGAAAGCACCTCCATGGCACTTTCTGCCAGTTCTACAAATGGGTCATTTACCTCCTGGACGGCGTACCCATAGGCCACCTTGAGGATAATGGCACCGGCATTCCTAGTGGCAGTTAGCAACTCGACGAACAATAACAATAATTCAGACACTCACGAGCGTAAATGTTTGGCGAGATCGTCTGGCCTCTCCAACACATTGCGCAAGAATCGGCGGGTCTCCTCTACTTCAATCGGATGGAATGCTGCAATGTTGTTCTTACTCCCGAACAGACGGGAAAAGAACCTGCGATGCTGGCGGAGCCGATCACCGTGGTCAATAAAAAGCATCGCCTTTCCTAAGCCAGACAAGTCGGATGCCATCGTCAGACGTGGTCTATCTGAACATTTGGCGCTCTGTTTGTCAAGTATAGCCGAGATAGCTTTGGATGAGTTGAGAATGACGTATCGCGTCCCTAAGATGCTTATGGACGAAATATCCCCTACGATAATGATATTGATCAGCAAATAATTCCTACTCGTATGACGCAAGTTACTTGCCATATTCTTTGCCCAAGGACGCGAAATACTCCCAAACTTTCTCGGGAGACAACTGAAAGAGGTTGCCAATCACCGGCCACCCAGCCGGTCCAGGCGGAAATGGTTTGGCATACCTCGAATCAAGCAATCGTTTGGTAAGGTATAATCCTGCTCCCAAGAGGCCGACGTTGAGGAAAGATATTACCTGAACCATGGTTATCGTAGGGATACAAAAACGCAGGGATCGGCTTATCAGGTCTGGAAGCACACCACAGCTTTTAACTCACGGCGGTTGAATGGAGCATTATACATGAAACGCGGCCACACAGGAAATTAGACAACAAAGTCCGAGACAGACGTACCTCATGGGAAAGAATCATACCAGCATGCAGTATGTAAATGGCGACACCCGAAGGAACCTTGTTCCATAGCCGCCGCAACAGTTTCCAGTTGGATTGTAGCCTCGAAACGATGTCGCAAACCAAAAACATGAGCGGTGACGGTATAAAGGAAGCGTGCCACTTTGTTCAGCCTCATCGAATACGTTTGCTATAGCTCGAGCTTTGAGCGCTTGAGCAGGAGATGATGTAGACTCTTTTACACTGTCTTGAACTTCCGGCGGGCGCTTAGTCACCGGAGACTCATCCATAAAACTGTTAAGCCTAAGTATTATATGTCACATGAAGGGTAGAACTGTAGCTCACAAGATATCGTTTCAAATGAACTCGCCTGATGTGCGCTTCTTGTGCGACCTCCTTATAATTTCCGTGCCGCGTATTGGAAGGAGTCGGCAAGCTCACCTCACATCAGGGAATCGGGTAGCGTCCAGAACTGGTCAGGACTGGTCAGGACCGTCGGCTAGTACTCGGCTAGCACTGAGCATTCCACTGATGCTGGGTCTTGAAGACCAGTTTGACCGACATCCCGGGAGGTCCCGGAGTAGCACCCCAGGCCGCATTCAGGCACAACGCGAGCTCTTCGCGGGACCTCACCCACCCTTTGGGCACCCTCGCTGGGACATATGTTCTATCCCCCAGGTGTCTATTTTTACGACGTCCTGTTAGGCATCCCGATCTCGCTTCAGGCATTGGGGGGTGGCAAGGAGAGAGCTCAGGTCACTCGGATGAGTAGCTGTTGTACAGTGGAACTGATCTGAAAGTGCGTGGGAACCTCCAGAAAGTGCTGCCAAAGGTGGGCAAGATTGTCTAAATTAAACGGCTGAGTTCGTGAGGGGGCAATGAGGACGAGGACAACCGCATTCCGTTCCTTCACAGGACTCCATGATTAGACTAGTGACTATCGGTTGGTGAGTATGATGTCAACAGCATGCGCGATCACCTGAGTCACTCAGGTACTCCAAGAGGGTGAGAAACGCCCTAATTTGTTGCTCCATGTCACGCCTTACAGTTTATCCCCATTGCGAACGTGGGCTGAAATTTAAAGGTGCTTGATGATACAAGAACTTGTTTTCAGCGAGGTCATTCACTATGATATTCCATAGTCAAAGAACGTCAAATTAACTATGCACCAAGGCCTCAGCTCGTGCAGATCTAGGAGTGATCCGGCATTTGAATGGCTTTGGATGGCTACGTAAAATATTAAACGGGCGTCGCATGAAGTCAAGATGAAACCACTCACGAAATCGCTCCAGAGGTGACATCATATTCTGGGGAGACTGTGACACCGTCCACGACTACCTTTGAAATCTTGAATACAGAGAGAGACATCGCAACCGAGATGAAGAGGGAGGCTTCTGCGAGATGATAGCCTGACGGTTCGATGGTCGATTATAAATTCAACATTTAGTCTAGAGAAAGCTCTTACCCGGACAAATCCTACCGTGGTCCAGAGTGTTAGCGAGCGGCAATCACCCACATGCAATGAATTGCGCAGTATACCTACCTTCTGCCGAACCCAAAGCAGACGTCCCTAGGGTCATGCTGCGGCGTGTCCCCGAGGAACCGCTCAGGCCGAAAGACCCGAGGTTCCGGATATGTAGACTCGTCATGCAGAACAGCCCTATATGCGCGTCACGTCTTGCTCAGAAAGAGTCAACGCAAAATTCACCATACGTTCCCGACAAGGTATGATCCTCTGGGGATAAGGAAGCGTCCGGAGTAGATATCTTCCGTGGCAACATGCAGCAATGCTTTTCCATCGTGAGTGAACTTCCAGACAACAGAAGATGCCGGTACCTAGCGGTGCGACAGGGTGCCACCGAAGAACCTCCTTGCACACCGCATTAATATAAGGAAGCGAATCACGATGGCTGAAGGAGGGTAGTGTTTTGCTGCCCACTACCAGATCCAGTTCTGCCTGCGCCTTTTCCTGCACCTCAGGAAACAAGACCATTGCAAGAAAAAATGCATGAATGGCGGAGACGACCTATAAACGGGGTTGATCAACATGTATTGAATATGCAAGAGGAAGTATACCGTGTCCGACCCCCCTGTAAAATAGTGTTAATGTAAGACATGCGACACTAAAAACAAACTACCTAGATAGATGCCTGCAGATGTCCACATGATGACATCTTCCTCCTCTGGACTTACCCCCCCTTCCAATAGTAAGGACGAAAAAGACGGAATCGCTGTTCCAGCAGCCTTACTCGACATGAGATATGCCACATAGAGATTTTGAGTATCCTACCATTTGCTCCAGCACAAATTGATGAGGCTTTATAATCGAATCCATTATGTCCCGATGGTATTTCTTTGCGTCTTGGAGGAAGCCCATGCCAGGGAGCCACTTTGGGAGGTATCGCACTGTGAATCGCTCAGTACTCACTGGCAAGAAGGTTTGCTCAGACGCAGTCATACATGGAGGGATGAAGTCCACCAGAAACGCGCGGGGAGTTGCGAGCAAAGAAATCGTGTTCATAGTCCTGTTTGCCATTTCGACAAATGGATCCCTATCCTCTTGGACAGTATACCCGTATGCCACCTTGAGGATGATAGCGCCAGCGTTGCTGCTAGGAATTGGCAGGGTTTACAAAGGGTAGTTCAAGCACTCACGAACGTATGTGCTCAACGAGATCATCTGGCTTTAGCAAAACATTGCGCAAGAATTGGCGGGTCTCCTTTTCTTCGATCGGATGGAATGCTGCAGTGCTACGTCTGCTGCCGAATAGGCGGGAAAAGAGCCTGCGATACTGGCGGAGCCGATCATTATAGTTTATGAAGAGGAATCCCTTGTCCAAGCCAGCCAAGTCCGACGCCATCGTCAGATGGGGTCTATCCGAGCATTTGATGCCCTGTTTATCAAGTATCGCAGAAATGGCATCCGAGGAGTTGAGAATGACGTATCGTGTCCCTAGAACACTTATGGATGAAATATTTCCTAAAACAATAAGATCCGTCAGCAGATGACAAAACAATGCAAGTTGTGTACCATATTTTCTACCCAAAGCTGCAAAGTACTCCCAGTTTTTCTCAGAGGGCATCTGAAAGAGACTACCGACCGCTGGCCAGCCTGGAGGCCCAGGCGGAAATGACACGGAATTGCTCGAGACGAAGAGTCGGCGCTTGACAAAGTATAGCCCAACTCCGAGAAGGCAGAGGTAGAGGAAGGACATCACTTGACCCATGATTACTATGGGGGCTCGGGAATGCAAGGACAAAGGACCTGGTGATAAACCTCGAGAGGGATTAAGTACGATTGAGCGCTTGAGCAACGGCCCGAGGGACATGTAAATGGAAGTCGTCGTACCGAGAAGTGACTACACGAGTGACGATTCACAACTGGTTCGAGTCGTACCGTAACGGATTTCAGTATCGCGTGGACCACAATTTAAACAAAGGTGTCATTTTCCCAGGCAGTAAGATTCTGGACCACATGGATTTTGGACAGGCAAGATGGGTGAAGTTGTTGGTGTTCAGTTAAACCACGGTGAGCAAGTGTCCAAGTCTGGTCTAAGGACTCGGCTTCAGTGAGTGAGGAGAATAGGAATGAAGAGCTCGTTCATTTATGAAAGTCCATGGCAGGTTGCGCCTGCAACCCCATGCAAAAAGCCCATTGGAATTCTGGGATGACGTAGTATACCAACAAAGTGATAATAGGAAAGACACGTACTACGTGTGCAAGGTTGCACTAATGGGACTGGCAAGGGTCTCTCGGCCCTGACTCGAGCATCAATGGAGACTCCTCTTCATCGACGCTCGAGTCGGGGTAAAAATCGACTGTCAAGTCAACTTTCTAAATCCAATCTTTGGTAGGCATAGAGACGGCTGGAGCGAAGATTCAATGTACTAGTTTGCGCAAACAAGTCATGTTCTTGTAGATTTTTCTCACGCTTTCCCAGTTGCCAAGTCCGTAACCTTCCTCGCACATGTTCCCCGTTGATCGGCCCAATCTCCGACGGAAACCAAACGAGGTGGCTTTCCCCGACTCAGGCGTGTTATTTCAGACAGGAATACTTTGCACTGGCGTACTGATTCGGCAGGATTTCTGACTTCTAGCACTTTCACCAATCGTAAGGCTCAAATCGCAGCATCTGGGATTTTCCAATGCGCAAAGTTACTCCATTGGTGGAGGAAAAAGAACCGACTTCCCAGTCCTATCCAGAAATGTTACACCTAGCACACCCAGAGTTGATCAACCTTGCACCAAGGCCTCCGCTCGCGCAGATCTAGCACTAATTTGACACCTAAATGGTTTGGGATGGCTGCACAAATATTAAACTAATGGGTCCACAGAGATCTAACAAGTACTCACGAAATCGTTCCCGTGCCAGTGACGTCATGCTTGGGGGCGAGTTCAACACTATCTACGACGTCCTTTGAAATCTTGAGCACAGCGAGAGACATGGCAACCGAAATAAAGAGGGAGGCCTCTGCCAAATGATAACCTAAGAGGATTCGTCAATGGTTCACCTTCGGTCGAACAAGCCTCTCACCCGGGCAAATTCTGGGACGATTCATCAAATCGTAAGCACTCGCCCTATAAACGTGCACGGATGAACTGGGCGGTCTACCCACCTCCTTCCGAATCCAAAACAGACGTTCTGAGGGTCAGGCTGTGGCTTGTCGCCGAGGAACCGTTCAGGACGAAATACCTCAGGATCTGGGTATGTGGACTCGTTGTGGAGAACGGCCCTATGTGCGTGTCTGCGCGCGAACGAGTTATGTGGGCGAGAATACTTACCACGTGTTTCCGATGATATATGCTCCCTTCGGGATGAGGAATCCTTCGGCATAAATATCTTCTGTGGCGACATGTGGCACCGCTTTTTTAGCCTGGTGAGCAAACTTCAGGGTGTTAGATCACACAGAAGAGTACCTAGCGGTGTCACAGAGTGCCATCGGAGCACTTCTTTGCAAAGTGCGTTGATATAAGGAAGTGAATCACGGTCGTTGAAAGAGGGTAGCCTTTCGTTCCCTACTACGGAATCGAGTTCCGCCTGTGCTTTCTCCTGAACCTCGGGGAACAATACCATCGCGAGGAAGAATGCGTATATCGCCGAGACAACCTATAGATACAGTTGATCAACGAATGCTTAATCGTATGTATGAGTGGTATACCGTATCCGATGCACCTGTAAAGAGGTCAATAGAGGACTGAAGATGCGGAAGTCCAAACGTACCGAGATAGACAGCCCTCGATGTCCACATAATGACGTCCTCTTCCTCTGGGGTCACTCCTCCTTCTAGCAGTGTAGACGAAAACGATGGAATCGCCGTGCCCGTCGCCTTGTACGACATCAGATATTTTGAATGTGGTATAGAAAAAAGCGTTCCTACCATCTGTTCCACGACATATTGATGAGGCCGTAGAATTGCCTCCATCATAAGCTGACTATATTTCCTTGCGTCCCGGAGAAAGCCCATACCAGGAAGCCATTCTGGGAGGTATTGCACTATAATAATTTGAGCATACGTTCACAAGAGACGCTGTATGGATTCAATCATACAGGCAGGGACAAAGTCCACTAGGTATGCGCCAGGAGCTGCAATACGAGAAACCGCAGTCATAGCTCTGTCCGCTAATTCGACGAATGGATCCGATTCTTCCCGAACTGTATAGCCGTAAGTAACCTTTAGAATAGTTGCGCCAGCAGTTCTGGTGGTAACGAGTTGTGACGGTCAAGCAGAAACATGATAAAGAGCACCTACGAGCGTATGTGATCAACCAAGTGGTGAGGTCTCCGCAATACATTTCGCAAGAAGCGCAGAGTTTCCTCCTCTTCTACCGGATAGAATGCCGCGGTGCTGCTCCTACTCCCAAACAAACGAGAAAAGAGTCTGCGATACTGACGGAATCGATCACTGTAATTCATGAAAAGCATTCCCTTTCCCAACCCAACCAATTCGGACGCCATAGTCATCTGTGGTCTATTCGAACATTTGATGCTTTGCTTCTCGAGTACGGTCGAGATGGCTTCAGACGAGTTGAGGATAACATAGCGTGTCCCTAGGATGTTTATGGACGCAATATCTCCTAGCAAGATGAAATTGTGAGTAATAGCTTCAGCGTTTCAGATGATGAAACAGCGTGCCATATTTCTGGCCCAGGACTGCAAAATCCTCCCATTTTCTCTCGGGAGATATCTGGAAGAGATAACCAATGATTGGCCATCCAGCTGGCCCTGGCGGGAGTGGAGCAGAGCGCCACGAGTCGATCAACCGTTTGGTGAGATATATGCCCGCACCAAAGAGACACGCGTCAAGCAAAGTTATGGCTCGGGACATGAGGTGCTAGTAAGCGTTTGGAGAAAACCATATTAGGCCCTAATGAATGGCGCACATCGGACCTCCGCAGTGCCACTCCGACCAGCTACCGCTGGTGAATAGGTTAAATTGATGGCCATTATTAGGTGTCAGATGAATACAGTGACCGAGGTAAGCTGGCCGTTGGGTATCAGCTATAACCAATAGTCAAACGTACTTCAGTGTGTTTTCGAATACGCTAGCCGCCGCCGAATACGCAGTGCGAAGGGCCCCCTTAAGTCCTGAGCCATTAGGACACGAGAAGCTTTCAATGTCACCTCACCTGCCTGCGCCTCAGTTTACGAAAATCTCAAACTTGAACTGTTGCATCCAGCCTGCCTAAGGTGACGCCATTGACTCCTCGTGGACGATGAGACCTTGTTCATATGGAGCACTCTCAAGTCAAGAGTCGAGGGCGTACGACTCGTTTTCTCACTGGCCAGGAAAACCCTCAGAAAGACGACAGCCGTTAGTATTCCGCGAGCTGCTCAGGATTATAAGCCGCAGCTGGCAGGTAGGCGTGATGCACGACCGACGGGCTCATTCAAACACCACCCTCACTGAGTGAGTCCAGGATCGACGCTAATAGTCAGTCGGAATTACCTTCTGTTTTTCTCGAAAACGGTGCTGGACAACATTTTCAGGGGCCATGAAGCCAGTAGAGACAGGTGCGTTTCAAATCCATCCGGTTCAAATAAACGTGCTACCTCGAATGATTGCAAAGACTGTCATCGATGTCCACAACATGAGTCACAATGTTTCCAAGACGCAAATGAGTGCTAACCTAGTACTCTGGTACATAAACGCCAAACAAGTATAGTGAGTTGCACATTCACTTGCGGCCGCACATCATGACCAAACTCTCAAGAAGCGTTTCCGTGCCAATGTCATTGAACCCTGGAGAGTTCGATTGACGATGGTATTTGAAAATCTGGGATTTTTGTGAGAACACGATGTACTTGACAGGTCAAAATTCTGAATACGATGGCCAATAGGCCCAATGTCAGATCTCGATCTCTTCGGGATCCAGCCCCGAATCCAAGCTTGGTATTTGTAACTTCGTACCTTTTGCTGTATCGCCTTCGTTTCTGAGTCTCGTGAGTGTTTCATAATGACATGGTATCGGTAACACAAGAATATCCCCAGGCATACCACAAGCTGGGTGGGCATCACCGACATCGTCTTCCCAAGCTTGCAGTGCGCTGATGGGAATTGCGGCCATCAAAAGCAGGTAACTCACTCACTGCCTATTAGTACCGACCAGCGCTCCCCCTTGGAGTCCTGGTAAGTAGCTCGACATTATCGCGAGAAAGTAATCTCTACTCAAGCTTGATTACCGCAGACTCAGTTGCATGAAGTGTGTCCGCGACGGGGGATGCGGTCGGAAGGCACTCGGCGCTAGGCCGGAGTGTTTAACACGCTCCTAGTGCGTTCAGCGGTGGAGATAGATAGCCTGCGGGTGATCATAAATCTTCAAGGTGTGATACAGAAAGTGCTGACCAGGTTCTATGCTCAGGCACCATAACATCGCTTGAGTAACCGCAAGGCAGCCGTCCACGACGTCAGAGTAACGTCGGTCCTCGTGCGTTACCAGTCGATCTAAGCCTGGTACAATGATGAACACGGGTGAATGACCATGAAGGTTCACACCAAGGAATCAGAGCAAAGTGCAATGGAAACGGCGCGAGCTCGAACAGGCAATTCGTGCGAGCAGCCCGGCGCAACGACTTTCGCATGATGACCGCGTTTACGAGAATGCGGAAATTGTCGGCTGACACACGTCAGCGTGCTCTCAGGCTGGCCTCGTAGCACGTGCAACAAAGTTCAATCGGCCAGTAACGTTCATGAACACGATGACAACGTTGCAATCAGTGGTGATGAATTCAGTGCCACAACGTGTTCACACGACCTGCTCAAGTTCCGATCAGATAAGGACTGTAAATGGCCGAGGACATGATGTATATGAAACACGCAGGTGAGGTACTGAGTAAGATGGTTTCGAGTGCTGATCGGTCATCGGACAAGCTTGCAACGCCACTGCTGATCGAGGCCGACACGAGATTTCGTAACTACTACAAATTACCTCATCTTTCGCGGCGGCGGCGGTCTCTGACAAACTTGTTGTAGTCATCAGGGACACCCCATGCGTGCAGTCGCATCAAAATGTACGGGAAACAATAACGTTGTTGAACGTGGCGAAGACAATAGTTGTTTAAATCTAATCAGAAAGACGTGGTAATGGTCAAGTAAATAAAACACGTGTAGTCTCTCTAGGATCCAACTTTGATGTCTACGTGATTGAATCGTTGATGCTTCGCGGCCCACAGCACAAGGGGATGCAACCCAGTGGGGATAATGGTTAAGTGTGGAGCAAAGCCTCCACTTGTGAGGTCCTAGCGGTGATATGGCACTTGTAGGGCAGAGGGTGGCTACCGATACCAGACCGAGGGCCATTCATAAACCATTCGCAGAGGTATCATAGCGCATACTCACGAAATCGCTCCAGGAGTGACATCATATTCGGGGATGATTTTGACACCGTTTTCGACAGCATTCGAGATCTTGAGGGTAGCAAGAGACATGACAACTGAGATGAAGAGGGCGGCTTCCGCGAGATGGAAACCTGACGACGTGACGATAATGTTGGCGGGTGCATAATCGGGGGCGGAGAACTCTTACCTGGGCAAATCCTAGCGTAATGCAAGGCAGGTAGAGACGAGTTGAGAAATGTTCGTGCCGCGACGATAGATATAAGACTAGATAATGTACTTACCTCCTGCCGTATCCGAAGCAAACCAATTCGGGTTCCGGTTGAGGCCTAGGGCCCAAGAACCGCTCAGGGCGGAATTCGCGGCAGTCTGGATATACGGCATCGTCCTTAAGAATTGCCCTGGGTGACAATGAATGGGTTGATTCGTGCACACGAAACACCATGCTTACCACGAGTTCCCGATGATGTACGTCCCCTTTGGAATGACGTATCCCTCATATTGAATGTCTTCTGTGGCGACGTGTGGCATTGCTATTTTTCAGCCTGGTAAGCATGAACAAGACATTAGAAAACGAAGAATGGTACCTAGAGGTCCGACAGAGTGCCATCGAAGGACTTCTTTGCAGAGTGCGTTGACATACGGAAGTGAATCCCGGTCATTGAAAGTGGGCAATCTGTCTGTGCCTACAACCGAATCGATTTCTGCCTGTGCCTTGGCTTGGATGTCAGGATACAAAACCATCGCGAGGAAGAATGCGTAAATGGCGGAGACAACCTGTCGATAGGGGTACATCAGTGGATAGTTCATTTATCGGGGAGGAGGTATACCGTGTCCGATGCACCTGAGAAAAGATGTGAACACGGAGGAGCTACTAAAAGCCAGAGCCATACCGAGATAGACCTGCGAGGAAGCCCACATGATGATATCTTCTTCCTCTGGATTATCAACACCCTCCAACAGTGTGGATGCAAAAGATTGGCTCGCAGTGCCCGCTGCCTTGTGTCCCGACATAAGATACGCTTCATTAGCGCACGAACTGATTTATCTTACCATTTGCTGTTTGACCCATTTGTGAGGCTTGGAAACAGACTCATTCACGTAACCGCGGTATCGCTTTGCCTCCTCGAAGAAAGTCGCACCAGGGAACCATTCTGGGAGATATCGCACTATATATCACCTGAGCTCACCTTAAACAAACCGATGGTCAAACGAGGACGTACACACAGGGATAGTGTCCACGATGTATCCACCAGGATTTGCAGCCAACGAAATGACATGCATGACCTTGTCTGCTAATTCGACAAAAGGATCTTCACCTCCCTCCTTAACGGTATACCCATAAGCCACCTTGAGAATGATAGTACCAGCGTTGCTGGTGAAGGTTGGCAGGGATTTCAATCGAGAATCACAGTGCACCTACCGACGAATATGCTTGTTGAGATCTTCGGGTTTTTTCAATACGTTACGCAAGAAATTGCGGGTCTCCTCCTCTTCGATGGGGTTGAATGCCGAAGTGCTGCTCCTGCTTCCGAACAAACGGGAAAAAAGCCTGCGGTAATTGCGGAACCGATCATTGTAGTTGACGAAAAGCATTCCCTTGTCCAACCCGACCAATTCGGACGCAAAGGTCAAGCGCGGTCTGTCTGAACATTTGATGCTCTGTTTCTCGAGGATCGTGTTGATAGCCCGGTAAGAGTTTAAAACAACATAACGCGTCCCTAGGATGCTTATAGACGAAATTTCCCCTGAAAGGGTAGAACCATGAGCAAGACTTGGTATGATGAAGGTATGCGTACCATATTTCTTGCCGAACGCCGCAAACGTTTCCCAGTTTTTCTCAGCAGGTATGTCAAAGAGACTACCCACTATTGGCCAACCAATGGGACCAGGTGGAAGCGGAGCGGACTGCCTTCGAGCATCGAGCAGTCGTTTTACAATATAAAGGCCTGCTCCTAAAAGGCAGAAATCGAGCAAAGTTATGGAATGAGGCATGGTGCGGAGGGCTCTCGGAGCGTGAGGCTGACAGCCCTGTTTATAATGCGGGAGTACTTATACACTAGTCCCATGGCGCACAGACTTGCATTCGAGTACTCAACAGAGCCACGTTAGATCTTACCACGGAGTATGTAGAAGCCTTGATGAATCGATCGAGCGTACCAACCATCAGTGGCGTGGAATATTCCAACCATATGGAGTTTCCACCTTCAAATCTGCAAGCCAAATATTTCAATGCCAAACGAGATACATACGTGGCTACGCGCTATTTGGATTGTCCAGTGACCACTCTAACGTCACTACTGATGAGTGTAGCACGCTAATTATTTTCATGTGGCTTGATCACTGGTCTTGTCAAACTCACATGCTTAGGCCCGGAAACAGTCCTTCGGTGCGTCGGGCTGTACTGGGTGCGTAAAAAAATCCTCAGCGTTCACGCCATGATTACATGCTTGATAACAAGAACTCGGCCCTACAGGTAGCCAAGGCCAATGATCGAAACGAACAGTAGCACAGGAACAGGCAGTCATTTGCGAGTTATAAAATACTACTGACGTCGCCCTCTTTCAAGGTATGGACCCTCGAGTAACACCAGCGCAGCAAGATATAAAACGGTAATGCAACCAACGGTGAGTCTTATGAAACCCGGCGGCGTTCTCAAAGATCACAGATGTCATAAACTGCAAAGATTTCATTTCTCCTCTTGTTTTACCCGTGTGAATGTACTCTGCTATTGAAAACGGCTTAGGGCAGTCCACTCTCATCGCACTTGCCCCAAAATCTGGTAGGCAACCATCAAACGTTAGGCTGAGGGTGAGAGCGTTGGTCTCCCACACTACCAAGAATCTTCTCGTGATATCAATACTATCAAGGAACGGCTCGTGTCAACCCAGGAGAAACGACACAAGGGGTTATCTTTAACACTCAGTACCCGATGATCTCGCTTGCAAACACCTAAACGTGAAGCGTCTTTGAAGGTGAGCAAGATAACTTCACGAAACGTGTTCTGTCTCCCGAAAAAGTATGTGAGAGCCCGATTCATCTATGTGAACACCGGACATTAGTTGGAGAGCAGTTAGTCAATACTCAACTTGACACCTTATACTTGAGAGATGCCAGCGTGATGGAACTTGCCTGATGTGACCACAAGTCCGTCGTAAAATCCCATTTGAATCCTAGCCATGTTCGTCGATAATGGTGCATAGCAGAGATCTTCCTCTTTTCAGTGTCTGGCATATGACCTAACATCCCCTCTGGCAGGGTCAGGACTCCAATGGCCTGCACCCATGCATCTGTTACAAACTAAGAGGAGGTGTGGTCGCGTAGATTTTCAGGTGCATGTACGGACAGTATTCCACAAACGAACGAAAACATCAGAATCCGATCCCATGTGCACAGATCTCACAGATTCTGAGATGCCATCGTTCGATGGGACATTTCTCATTGAAAGGGGGAAATGCGCAGCGATAAGCAGCACCGCTTCAGTCATCTTCAGTGTCTCATTTAGATGTGTCTGGAGGAAGAATCATGGCGCAAGTCATACAACCTGAATGCCAATCATATGTATAGATACCAATGAACCTCGAAATTTAGATGTCGACCCTAATGATGCCGCCAATCCAGATGGGAAAGGCACTTATCAAGCGGATAAGGTGACCCTGAGTTGGTGTCCTGTGGGAATACTCTGATGTTGCCGTGAACACGGCGGTGGTGTGAGCGCGACGCGACCTGGACTATGATGCTGTCATTTGTACCTTGCCTACGTCGTGATGGAGTAACCGGTCCTTGGGTCCGATCGATGGATGAACTCACCTTCGTGACTAAAACACCAACTCGGGGTACCGAATCTATGGAGGCTGAAAATTGCATCAATAAATATCTAGTTCATTTCAGGGACCGCCCCTTTACCTTGGTACCCGAACAACTAGAGCTCCAGAAGACCCACCTATGGTGGTGGTGTGTGTTGCATTTGGAGACTCGGTTGTCGTTGTAGTATAAGTCTGAGATTCGGAGGGCAAACAAGTCACGCCAACTTTCGGATGCCTTTCGATACCAACATGGAATCTTGGAAATGAACAACCTTGGGCACTTATAAGTCATATAGGCTTACAACTCTCCCGTCCATAACATCTAGATCGTGACAATCACAAGTAACTAGCAAGTAACTTCGGACTGTTCGAGCTTACCTTGAACTATAGCTTAACCACCAGCTTTCTTCCACAATTCAGGCTGGGCTGTCGTCACAAGATCCTGGCAGGGTGATGCACAATTTACTCTAATTGCAGTACAATATTGGGTGATGCAATATCTACTCTTTCTTGTCATAGACACCATCATCTGGTGCATTGTTGTGTAGTATTGTAGTAGTGCAAAATCTAAATACAATGTATCCATACCTGGTAATCCCTGTGTCATCGCGATGTTCTGGAGATTACATAACCACTCTTTGTCCATCTAGAACATATCCCTTTTTGGATACATGGATATGTGCTGAAAATCAAAAAAGCGGTCAACCACTCTTATCTATTCTTCAGGAAAACTGCCCAGTACTGTAGTATACATATGGTACATCATAGATCCAAGTTTGCGAAAGGTTCGCTTGAAATTTGAGAGCAGGAGAGCCCAAAGAACATATGAAATGTGTGAGAAAAAAGTGAGAAAGAAAACATATATTCGCATTTTTGATTGGCTACACATATCCCTAGGCACATATGGCTCCCAAGTAGTATACATACATTAGAATGTTGTCCCAGAAGCCCAGAAGGCAGAGGTCTTTCCTTGAGTTAGTAGGGGTAAATACATTTTCTACCCCTGGATGAGAGAAAATTGGTTCGCATTTTTGATTGGCTAGGGAATCATACAATGTAAAATGGTACAAGGAAGCTCTATATATGTATCTATAAGGTATCAACAGATCATGCCTGTCAGATGAGCGCTTAGAATAATATGATTAGATTAGATCATTATGACTATGGAGCCTACCTTTCAGCAAGCTGGGTTTTAATTTCAACATTCCATGGCATGGCCAGAAAGAGTACTCAGTCAATTCCAACTCGTTCCCGCTAATCCCCAAGAGGCGGATTTTCATGGACCTTACAACAAACTCCTCAGCTATCTCTTCCCCTTTGACTCTCCGTTCACGGTCGTACCGCAATATCTGAAGCCTGGCTCATCTCTTGCGTCTGATTTCAACGTGACCTTCGAAGTATACCTTGCCAATCGCCCCGTTTTTGTCTTGGAATTGAAGGCGCCAACGGACATTGGCTACGTTTCGACGCGCCAGTTGGCCGATGAACAGATTAGGCGACGTTTGGGTGATTTGGTTGGTATGTCATGGCCTCAATGCAGTTTGCCTATAAGCTAATGATATTAGGCACCTGCCCGACACCCACGTTGCATGCTGTCATCGCGATGGGAATGCGACTCTGTTTTTATAGCCTGGATACCACAGATGTCGACGCAGAGATCGTGCCACGTGCCATTCCTCGTCATCCCACCAGAGTGAACGACACGGCTCCAGAGGTACGGTGGGACCATCATATTTTGGATGCAGCAGGGGAGGCAAGACTGCGTGCTATTGTCGATGAGATCCGTCAGGCCTGTGCAAACATTGCATTGTAACTCCTTTTTATTGTTCTTGGAAACAATTGTACCGGGCGCAACACCCCTGACCAAGTTCGGCGACTACAGACGCCCGCTCCACAACCTGAAGAGTGTTCACGAGGTGATATCTCGGATCTCAGAGCTCAGGTGACACGTGTACAATGATTCATTCGGCGCAGGACTCGTGTTTTGGTCCTCCTGGCAAGCACGGACGCGCCTCCCAAATCCGGCTTATCACAATAAACACCAGATCGGTTGCGCCGTGGCATGAGGTGCATGTATTAGCGACTGGCGTCGGCCACGTCTCCGATCATTTGGCCACGCACTTCATTTGCCATGGCAGATGATGGCCGCTATTCGGCACGATATCTGGCATACGAAGGCATCGCGAATTCAATATTGTTCTCAAGAAGTATCGAGAACACCTCACGCGAAGGTCGAATAAGAGGTGCAGAATCAAACCAAGGATCTCGTCGTATAAATGGAATGGCGCATTCTGACTTCTTCGTCACATGATCTTCCATGTCTGTTCGAGACCGGGATACGACAAACCACACGATCGAGAGGGCCCAGGGTTGATCTATCACCAGGAGAACGATTCAGATCTTGTCGAAGCTCCTTCCCTCTGTCCAGAACCATGGCATGTTCTCTTGGGATGATCGCGGCAAACAGATCTTCCATACAGCGAGGACGCCCCGAGGACACTAAACAGTATCCCCAAGGTTCTTGTCGCCGTCCTGTGCGGTTGGCCGTTCTGCCTGAAGTGTAACACCACACACCACGTCATTCAGATCGGGGGTGTTGTGGAGCACTCTTGGTTCTCTCCCACACCACGAGCGGTGACCGGCCAGCAAAGGATACAGCATCTGGCCCATGCCAACGCGTATCCCATAGCTTCCGCCAAGACCTCCGAATTCATCCAAGGTCTCTCAGGCATTTACAGTACTGTGCCCGAGGTTCTAACCATTAGTGCCCACGCGGAAGTGACTGGACCGTGGGACATTGAGACACGGACCGAGGATAAGATCAGATGATGAGAAGCGAAGTGGGCTGGGCGAAAGCACATGTCGCGCTGTTAATAAAGATGTGAAGTCTCACCCACATCTCGATTATTTATGTATGGCGAGAGATACGGTGTACTCTCTTTGTCACACGCAACGACGACTCATATCTCTTACCTCCCGCCCCCGCGGATGTCTCGGATTTCTCAGCACACATGTTGGCTGTCTCGGATACACATTATACCCGAATCAACGAAAGTACCCGCTTCAGAACATGGAACAGAAACAACAGGTCTGGTCAACCAAAGTAAGGCGCATGCGTAGTGATGGAGAAAGATTGCAATCAATAGACATGAGATTGATCGAACACCTAATAAACTAGGCTACTTCGCAGCGAGAAACCTTGCAGAGGATGTTTAATGATCGAGAACGGTTTGCTGAGACAAAGCCAAATTTTTTTATGGAATATAGCATTGCTAAATCGTGATTCCACGTCTATCTGGTCTGTAACCGCAGGCTTATTGCACAACTCTGCGCCTGCGGCAGAGTAGAGGAAGAAAAAGCGAAAAATAAAAAGGTAAAGGAAATGTACCTACAAGCGGAGCAGTTATACTTGTCGCATGACAGATATACGCTCCAATAATGTTATCAAGATATGGAAAAAAGTGAAATCCGTCCCTGTGTGGCAGTATAGAAATGTCGTTCGAGGACAAAGTGTCCTGCGACAAGTCCCTCTAGTTAGTTGTGTAACGTATGGTATCGTGAGACGTCGAATTAGAGAGTAGAGGATATCATTCAGCCTAAAAGCCAACGGAAAGTCGTGAGGTGTCGCAGAAGCGGAAGTAATATCGACGGCGAGCGGCATCATCGTGATGTGGCAGACAGAAAGAAAAAAGTGAAAGGAAAGAGAATCAGAGCATAGTGAACTAGTCCCAGTCGATGGTAATCCCACCAGGTCCGGGGGCAGCAACCCCAATACCTCTGTCAGCTTCGCGTTTGAGCCATTTGAGGGCGCGCTTGTCATCTTTCAGTAAAGGTTCTAGTTTCTCAAGACACTTCTTGTTATGGTCCTGTAGAAACGGAGTAACAGATAAGCCGGCCCGCCCAATGTATAAGATGATCGCGGACAAGGTACCTTGAGCCATTGTTTTTCTTCCTTCGTAAGCATGTTCTCCTTCACCATCCGAGTTTGGATGGGTACACATGTAAGGCGTTCAAATCCAAACCAAATATCGCCGTTGAATTCACCCTTGGTCTACGCCCATTCCGGATCAACGGCTACAACGGCAGTAATAAAGAAACCTGACACACCTTGACACGTCTCACAACTAAAGCAGACTCGATACGCATTCCCCACTTTCCCTCGAGATCTGATGTAGAAACTTCTGTCAGAACGCGGTATTGAGTAATATGCTGAGTGGGAAACGCACAAAACCCGGGTTCATTGGTGACAACGTGGCCTAGTTCGAGAGGAACGCTGCTAGAGAAACCGTGAGGCCCTTCGTGCACACTCAGGAATGAGCCAACGCCGTGACCCGTGCCATGCTGTGGATAACGTTAAACTGGGCACCACGATAAACACGAGGATGTACACACGAGGTAATTTAGTCCATCTTTCCACAGGGCACGGCGAGCAAGGACATCTAATTGATGCCCCGTGGTACCTTCAGGGAAGACGGCACTATCGATGGCGATCTGGGGTAAACATGAGTATCGTGTGTAGAGGGCTTGATGGACGAAACGCAGATGACGTACGTGGCCTTGCAGTACGCGGGTATAAGCCTCAGATTGGTCCTGTGACGGGCGACCAAAATGGATTGTGCGAGTCGTGTCACATGTACCATCTCGGTACTGACCACCGGAGTCGCTGAGGTAATAGAAGGCGATAAGGATCGTAGATATCACCAGCAACTTCCAGCACGTACTTCATGTATGGAGTTTCTCGATCAATCATTCTTGCATTCAGTTTAGACGGCGAATAATGTGGCAAAGCTATAATATGGGAGATTTAGAACTAATATAGGAGTAAATGCATGCTCGTCACCTGCGTTAGGCCCACTCGCAGAGATACTTTCATATGCGAGGCCCCAGTAATGCTTGTTTTGCCTCCTGAACTCTGTGAGACGCCACGCGGCTTCCCATTCCGTAATATCATAGCCCTGTTGAATCTTTTGTTCTAGCCAAGCAAGCCATTTAACCTAGGGAAATTGTCATGAGAGCGATGGCACGAGTAAAGCAGCGGGACACACGTAGGCAACTCCATCACGTAGATAGGCACGTCGCAAGCCGTCTAATTCCACTTCGTTCTTGACAGCCTTCATGTTGTCAACGTGGGAGGGCGCGACAGTGTATCGAAAGTGTGTCAGCATGAGTGAAATCGCGTAAGGGGTCTCAGGAGAGATAAGCAGTTTGCCCTCGCCCCACTCTCTTCGTCGAAGGAACGTCCAGATGTCATTGTACTCCCGTCTTTCCACCTTAAGAGAACGTAGATAGTCTTCAGTCTCGTCGTTGAGCTTAGCTGGATCGATGAAGAGGACAATTTTGTCCACAGAAATAAACAGGTAAGCATAGAACAACGGGTTAAAGGGAATATCAGATCCGCGCAAGTTTAGTAAATACGCTGATAGAAAATGTCAGCATGACACCAAATCAAAGGTGTTCGCCGTACCGATGTTTGATAGTGAAGTGATAAGAGTTCCAACGTGCATCTGCGATGCCGTTGGTGGCGATTTAGAGTACGAGGGGACGGCTGGTGGTTGTGCTTGAATCCATTGTCGCACTGCGGCAAGTTTGGATGCTGCATCCTGGCCAGTGAAGTCTAAGGAATGGATAAAAACTGCATCCTTTGAGCGCATAGGTTTGTCTTTCCAAGTGAGATCGACGAAGTTCTGAGGAGGAAAAACCAGCTTGGATCTTTTCGGATTAAATTTAGCGATGAGTTGAGTCGCTTTTTCGTGCGAGATCATCCTAGCATCGATACCTATCTTGGAGTCTTTGGCACGATCCTGTAACGAGACTTTAACATCCTATCAAAATACAACTTACGAACCACCTACCACCAACCAATCTATCCAGTCCTTGGGGGCATTAACATCGCCCGCTGGGATTAGGTGCCAGTTGGGATCCAAGACCTCGCGTGCATGCAACCAATACCGAGAATCGGTCACAAAATATGCTGCTGTCTTGGAGACAATTGCCTGGCCTGCAGTACCAGGAAATCTATCGGGTATGAAGCGATCAGAAGATACGCGAGATGGAAGACAACTTACCCGCAAATCCATTCCCTGCGTTTGTCGCAGGCAGCGACGTACTCAGACTGGTGTGGATCTTCGGAAGGGATGACACTGGAATCAGGAGACAGTAAGAGTATGGACGATAAGTGATATCGGGTACTGACTAGTAGTCAAGGCCATCTTTGATCATAAGCCTGCGTATCTGCTCAAGCCTGTCCGCCGTATCCACACGCTCCTTGATCGATTCGACTTCGCCTATCTTGCGTTCCAAAGCAGACCCAACGAGGGTACTGGACGAATCGTTTGGGAAGATACCAGGTCGTTTGCTACCGCTAGATCTTGAAGAAGATCGAGTCGGGGAATTATATTGCGGGGGGGATCTTTCCGAGCCGAAAGATGGACTCCTCTCCAGGAGTTCTCGTTCCTTCTCTTTTACCCTGCCAACCCCCCAACCGTAACCCCATCTCGTCGATTTCTTCGAGTCAGTTCGGATGAGAGTCGATTTATTAGGAATGGGGGGCAGCGGGGAAAGCTTGACGTTATCTTTTGGGTGTGAAAGGATGTCATATGCCTCCGAATCTGACTCGAACCCGAGTTTCTCTGGGTCGGAGAGTGTTCGGGTCGTCGAATAAGAACCAGAGCGTGCGAGTCGATTAGACTGATGGGAGCGATTAGAGTGGCGATCCTCAGAGCTATACGAGCGTCGAGAGCGATAATCGAAATTGTTTGATATTGTCTCCGATTTTTCCGAGTCGCTACGAACGAGTGGGCTTGCTTCTCTGAACTTTGACTTGTTGAAGGGTAAGCACATTGGCGGAGGCGGTGGGGGAGGTGGAGGCGGAGCCATGTTCGCAGTGGGAGATAATGGACAAAGGTCAAGTGCCCTTGGTGGCTCGGGAGGGAGGAGTTAGAATCACACGAGGCAGCTGGCCATGCAGGGCAGGGTCGGAAGTAAAATTGTCTGGACAGGATGCCGCTCGTCGCTGACAAATAATTTCCATATTTGGTCGGCTGCGTCGCCAAAGAAAGCCTCGGGTGCCCGTTTGTAATCCGTATGATCCTCTCGTTCCCCGGTACAAATGGAATGACACAGCTAGCTGCCCGTATGGATCCATTCCATCACGGTGAAATCACCACCATAAAAGAATGAATGAATAACGGAATGATCGCGCCTAGGACGGCCCCAAAAGGCGCTACGAAAGGGTCAAGCCAAGAACGGCTGCAAAATTCCGAGGCTAAATCCACCGGTATGGTTTGTTACACGTGTATACGAGATTAAATTCGTGCCTCATACCTCCCCGCAGCGCTGATGGCATGATCGCAGACCGTCCCGGGTTCCGTGGGACGGATGCAAATTTGACAGAAACACGAGGCGACGATTGCTGCGACGGCGTTTCGTGGCAGTGTCTGCTAGGGTTAGATCACCATTCTGGCGTCCAACATATTGAATCCAGGATCCGAAATGTAATCCCAAAGATTGTGTTCAATCTGATGGGGGTGGGAGCCGTCGGAAACTTCAGAAGCAAACACAGGGGTAATGAAAAATTAGGTCCGATGGCTACCACGGTGGTGCCATCCTGAGGTCATAGGATGAAATATAGCCGCTCCACATACACTCCGTGAATGAAACACATTTCGATAGAACCTCCTGCATGTGGTACGGGCATGTAAAATCGACCATGAAGATATGGCAGCGCTCGAAAGGGAAAATGAACCAAATTGTGAAGACGTTCTTACTTTTAAGAGAATGCGCCTACATGGATTCAGCGTTGTGAATCTATACAAGGAAAGCAATGAGCCCACGAAGGGCGAGCTCAGGGGGTGGTCGCTGTGGGTATGACGCACCAGAGATAGATCCTCGGGCCAATGCAATGCAGATCGATGACTATTCGTAAGGTTCGCCTTCAAAATACTAAATACAGCGCGAATCGGTATTCGAAGGAGAACCACAAGACCGAACATATCGACTTCCCTTGGTCCGGTTGGCTCCAATAGAACTTTGAGGAAGAACATTATGAAGAAGCAGGAATGTCTTCAATTCTGAAACGCTTCGGTGTCGAATGAGCCTAGTACTTGGAAAGAATGTATAAGAGAATGCAGGCGAGCGCTGCCAGCTCCACCTTGCCAGTGTCACGTGAGTCGACCCTGCCCCTGAAGCCTGTTTGTTATTTCTAGCAAGGTATTATTCAAGCACTTCAAGCACTTGAAGTTTGATGGCCATAGCATGCAGCTTGCGAACTCGCCAGTGAAATCTCTCTTGAACACAACCCTTGGGAAGTGAGAATATGATTTGTGTGAAGGCGACCAGGGACAACCAGTGCAAGCTAACTTACAGGGGGCCTTGAAAGTTGGATTGAGAATTTGAGTGAGAGCCCAGTGAATCATCAAGCAGCTAGAATGCGAGATATGAAGAAGCGTGGTGTGGGGGTACACCGTAAATATAGTGTGACTCAGCCTGAAGGCACTTCAGCCCATTGATCGGCGCGAACTGTCGTCGATTCTGGCAGCTTGCACAAGCACTCATAAGATCGGCAGTGTGCTGTAAGCCCTACGGTACTACATACGGTACTACCTAGTCACGTGTCCCAGATCCCTTGTAAGTTGTACCCTTACGACGTAGTCACCCCAGCAGAGCGTGGTCCAGTTCGCTGTCCGCCCGTCTCTCAGTGTTTCCCGCCGTTGGCCACGGCAGGTTTCCATGTGCGTATAAAGGACTCCAAGACCATCTCTGATTACATATTTTTATCATAGCGACCCTAGGAATATTATTTTGTGGAGCTTCTCTGCTTCATGTTATGACAGCCTGGCATCTGTAAAGCTGCGAAATCACGTCACTCTTACGCTGTCGATTGGGTGAGATTCATTGGTTGAAACGCGTTGAAGCGAGATGATTGTAGCTAAATGGAGACATCTTCCAAAAAAACACTGAAAATGCATTTTCAAGCCTCGCCAGCTTTGTTGATGACTGGGACATGCTGTGCCAAGCTGCCGCTCGGCTAGTTGGAGCCTCGGCTAAACGAAAGGGTCAGTTTGCTGATGAAGTATGCCCCATTCGCAATAAGCATCTCCCCACTTTAAATCACGTCCTGTCCGTCGCTCGTTTTTGCACACTCCCTTAATTCTTAGCCTACTCGAAAAACAGTCTCTGAACGCCTCACACGGTATCTTCTCGAAAGGGCTCGATCCTTGTGTCTTGATTCCTCCTTGATTTTAATTATGGATTCCGGACCTGCTGCGGTCGCTGATGGGGCTGCCGCCTGTGTTCACCTCCTTGACCCTCGGCCATGGTATAAGAATAATCGTACGCTAGTGTTGCATCGTTGTGACCTGCATCTAAAATTCTCACAGGTCTTTTGATTCTCAACTCCTGGATTGCTGTTATGTATGTGGGAATCAGGAAATAATGGTGCTTCGGAGTTTGACCGCACAATAGGCTCATAACATCCGCCACTAACGGCTATGATGGAAGTATGATGAGTGAGTACTTGAAATTGACGCAAGGATCAAGAGTTTACTTCCCTGAAGACGGCCTGCAATCGTTGACTCAGTGGAACGCTGCGTTCGGTTACCCATCGGGTTCAAAGGTTAGTGGCGTCTACCACACTTGGGGTGTTGTAATCATCGCAAGTGCAGCTTGGGTTGCTCAATGCCATTCAAGTGAGTCGCTTTCGTCTTGAAGGCATGGAAGAGTCGTCGAGCATTTTCTTCGAAGCATATCGGGTCGTTGTGCGCATACCCTTTTACGCCGTACATGACAGATGGATTCGGACGGAAATTTTCGATCATCTTTGGAGCAAGTCTGACAGTTGTTGCAACCGTCATCCAAACGGCAAGTCAGTCGGTGCAAATGTTTATTGGTGCTCGGTAAGGGACTGCACACCAACTTGATCTGCTGCACATCACCATCTTTCTAGGTTCTTGATTGGGTTCGGCTTGTCCTTTGCCATATCAGCCGCTCCATTGCTTGTCACTGAGGTGGCCTACCCGTCTCACCGTGGTCAGGCTACCTCAATGTATAACACTCTGTGGTTCGTGCACATTCATAAAAAAGCAGGAAGGTCGCATTGCTGATTCCATTTACTTTAGGTGTCTTGGAAGCATCATGTAGGGGAATCATATCTGATCTAGGACTTATTAACGGTCTCTTTACGCCATCAGCGCTGCTTGGACCGTATGTGTTTTCTCAATAGTTATTTTGATAATCTCCTCACACGAATCCCTTTGAGACTTACGGAACTTTCACGATCAGGTCAAGTTGGGCTTGGCGAATTCCATCTGCGCTACAAGCTCTGCCATCCATCTTGCAAATTGTCATGATCTGGTTTGTCCCAGAGTCTCCGCGTTGGCTGATGAGCAAGGGAAAGTATGTTGACTAGCTCGATCGAAATTCTTACATTTCACACCTCGTTATAGGGAAGAACGCGCACTCAAGATATTGGCATACTACCATGCAAATGGGAACGAGTATGATTCCACCGAGTTTATACGCTTGTAACTTTATCGACGTTTATGTTCATCCATACAGACGTGACCCTCTCGTGGAATACGAGTTCCAGGAGATCAAGACTGCTATTGCCTTTGACCGCGAAGTTGCCGCCAACGTCGGGTGGATGAGTTTGATCAAGAGCCCTGGAAACAGAAAGCGTATGCGTATTATCCTCGCACTCGCAGTTTTCTCTCAATGGTCCGGGAATGGCCTCGTGTAAGCCAGCTTTCCTACCTCTGGATTAACTAGATCATCAGACTTATGCGTATTTCAATTTAGGTCGTATTGTACGCAGATGGTTCGATGCACAGTAAGATCATTAGTGCTGATAATTCAGTCTAGACTTGAACAAGGTGTTCTCCGCTATTGGAAGCAAGTCATATCCGTTCTGTAGTGGTATTTATACTAAGGAAGATCCCAGTTACCGACACAACGACGCAGCTGCTGATTGTAGGCCTGGTATGACCTTTTTTCTACATGCTTACCCTATCCTTGCTTTGCAGAATGGCCTCCTCAGCATTTTCAACTTCTTTGTAGCCATCGGAGCTGGCTTCTTCTGCGAACGCGTAGGCAGACGGCCACTCTTCCTCGTGTCCTGCGCTGGTATGTCCTCACCTGTGATGAAGAAACAGACCTGAGGACTCTTGAAGGCATGCTCATCTTTTGGATAGCTCAGACGATTTGTTTCTCTATCGATCAGGAGACTGGCAGTACTGCAGCAGGTCACGCAGTCATCCTATTCATCTGTGAGTGACATGTTCGCTAGCGCATTCGTTCGCCCACTCACGCTGGTACATGAGTCCTGTTCTATGGCTTTTGTGAGTGAACCTATTCTAGGCGAGGATATATCGGCTAACTCGTCCTACAGATGATGTGCGTGCTTTGATTATCTTATTTTTTATTTTTTTATATCCATTTGTGTCCTTTGACTATCTTATTGACCCGTTGGTGTATCACTACTTCCAGCTTGCATTTACGCCTCTCATCGTTTCGTGAGTCATTAGATCGCCATTTCTCCGATACATGATGCTTACTTCGTAGCTACACCGTCGAGATTCTGCCGTACGCGCTGCGTGCCAAGGGCTTCATGGTATTCAATTTTGTTCTCTCGCTGTCCATAATTTTCAATCAGTGAGTGACTCGTAATGGTCGCGATCGCCGCTCACGCTGCCGCCAAGATATGTGAATCCCATTGCTCTCCAAGCGTAAGCTTGCACTAAGCCCTCATCTTTGTGTTTGTCGTTGAAATATTTTACCGTAAGCTTACAGTGGAAGTACTACGTGAGTGCTTTCGCTTCTATGATAAACTCTTGGCATAACAGCACATTCTCTAGCTGGTCTACCTCTTCTGGCTTTGTTTTGAGCTGGCATTTTGCTATATCTTTATCGTCGAGACCAAAAATGTGCGTGAACACAACTCTCTACGCGCTTGTGAATGACGGTTGTTCTTTGTCCCTCAGCGTACCTTGGAGGAAACCGCTACGTATGTGTTCAAGCCTCGTCCCGTTGGCGCCACCAGTGATGACGGGTTGACCCACGTTTGCAGCCTATTCGATGGTGATCACGGCCCATCGCGCATCGTAGACGGTGCTTCGCAACACGCCGGCTTCGTGCCTACCACCTTGGAGAAAGCAACCAATGGATACAACTCAGAGTCCAAATGCGAGACCCCGAATGATGCTGCTGTTTGAACTCTTCAGAGCCGTCTAATTTGCTCGTCTCATCTACATGAGATGAGGCGGGTGAAAAGTTGACGCTGGAGATCGCTTACTTTAGTCACCTTTTACTTGCACTGTACAAATCCCATTTCGAGCTGTGGACCTTTCTCGTAGAATTAGATCTATGCAGCCATGATGTTTGGGTCAGAGGTGCCCGGTCGCATACTTAATGTCCGATCATTGAACTAAACTAGCATGCATCATAAACCGTTGCGCCAATAGGTATTATCGCGTTCTCTGATGTCCTGGGGTGTGTTCACCTAGTCGAAACAAAGCGATGCCACACGTTTCCACCTATTGTGACGGGTTTCTCAGTATCCCAAAAGGATCGTATATCATCGGAAACACACATATCTAGATCCATGGACATTTCGCCCTGAACGGTTCCTTGGTGATGTGCCACAACCTGATCCTTACATCGTTTGTTTCGGATTTGGATGGAGGTAAGGCACATTACCCAGCTCGCATGCGTCCCTAGTTGTTGAGCTAGCCCCTTTTTCTGTGCTGAATCGGGCCAGGATTCACCCAGGTGAAAGCCCTCTATGTAGCCATCCTTTATCGACTACACAATCCCTTCAGGCTTCCACCTTGCTGAAGCTTCATGATCTTCATCTCTACTCTTGCTGTGTTTACATAAGATTTCAAAACTCGTTGTGCGCGGAGTCGGTATACGATGTATGCTTGAAAGCATCTCGTCCGTGCTTCTTTGTCGATCATGTATCTGTTGGTGATAGTTAACCCCATTGGGTGCTTCGCAAGGCCAGAACAGATGCGAGGTTTGGGCAGCTAGCCAGTGACACATAATTAACAGACCCTCGTGGTGAACTTTCTGCACAGACCAGTAAAGCCTACAAATCAATGTACGGACGCGCTCAAGTAAAGTGGATCTTCAGTCTGCGAGATCAAGATGACGGTAAGTGCGTGGGACAGATGGACGCCTACAAACCACTGATCACTGCTAATTAATGTGTCGAGATGACTCACCTAGGTGTGCTTCGGCGGCCGACTGCTCCCGTACGCATCTCAGCAACGGTCACTTGATCACGAGTGTGCGGGGCAGGAGGGGTTGCGACAATCATGACCTTGGATTGCAGCCGTCTCAGATCCAGTAGTAACGTGGCTGTGAGCATATCTACGACGGTAGCTCAGTTAAATCGGAACAACATCGTCCATCATAAATATATGGAGACAGAATAAAAACACAAAAACAAGGTGTCAAACGAACGTGGTGGTCCATTCGTAAAAAGATTGGACAAACAAGCTAGCGCTAAACACAGACAGAAACATCAATCAGACAGAATCGTGTATAATACTAGTAACTAGAGAAAAAACGATACGAAAGGCCTAAGGCTGACACGCTTCGTTTCGTTGCCATGCAGTCTGGCCAAACCAATACGCAAAAGGAAATCAAAACCCCTACATGTGTTCCTCCTCGCTGACCTTCTCGTCGAGATAATGGGGAGGAGCCACAAAGAAGGGCTCGGGAGCAGGATCATAGATGATGTATTCGGGAGCGAGAGGCAATTCTTCAAGACGCTCACCACGCACGGTGCGGTAAGCAAGGACGGAGAGAACCCAGAACATCCTCAAGAGAACACCAATACCACAACCTAGACAAAGGATATATAAATTCGGAAGGAAACGGGATCTACAAATTCTTACCGAGAACAAAGGCGACTGCACGACCTTCCCAGGGACCCAGTGCTTTGATGGCACTGTGGATACGCCTCAAGAAGGACTTGTGGTGATGCTTGTGATGGTGCTTGTGATGGTGCTTATGGTGTTTGTGATGGTGATCATGGTGATCATCTTGGTCGTCGCCACCATCGGGGTGCCTTCTGGGTTTTCCGTCTTCATCCAATCCTCCCGGGCCATGAAGCATGACGCTAGGGTAGCCCACGCGGATAATCTGGATCGGACCAGGTCTGGGGAGTTCGACGTCAGCACCGATAAGCGGCATCCCAAGAGCGTGGCGGAATGCGTTGGATAAGCGGATAGCTTTCTCGCGCAGCGAGGCTCCGCAAAAGTGACGGACAAGGCCTTTGCCCTGAGTATGGGGAAGACGGTGGATGGGGGTGACGGGGTGGATAATGTGAGCGACGTTGTCATCATTGCCATTTACATTGGCGTTTGCCAGCTCATGGCCAAGGCGAATGTTGTCGTTTGTGTCCTCGAGACGGATCGGCTCTGCCACAACGAGGCTGACTGTGGAAGAGGTGATGAGTATATCTGCCAGAAATACGGCCAAACGTCTTACCAACACTTGCACCGGCCAGAAGAATAGGTAAGATTGAGAGGCGCATGTTGGTAAACGGAAACAGTAGAGAACAAGAATAAAGGGACGGAGTGAACACTGATTTGAAGGTATTAGGGCCACTACGGGCTGTGCAGCCGAGCCACTCGTTTCAAACTCCGACTAGCCCTGAATCAAAGGCACTCCGCAGCCACACACCAGCGCAGCATATCTCCAGGTTCAGTTGGGCGCCCACCGCTATTCAGAATATTCTGGGGGAACCTTACGGCACCCCTTGTAGATATTCTTTCTACTGATGACAGAAGAAATCGTTGGATATGTTCATATGAGCTCGACATTCCCGGAATCCAAAGCCTGTGGCACGTCATCGCACCCGACATGGCTGCGTTTGGTGACTCACGGCTAGCAGCCCTGCACGACTCAACGGCGCGTCGCCTTAAATCAGGCTCTCAAAGTAGTGACGCTTGATGGACATTATTATTGTGAAAAGAGTGTACATTGGATCCCGCGCTGTTGGGGTTGCAGGAGAGCAGTGAGGATTCGTTATGCGTACGACCTCCAGTTGGTTCTGTGGTCCTAATCATGCCGTTCATCCTAGAGCCCCCCACGCAGGGCAAGAACGAGGTGGAGAACCGACCCGGCTGCAATATTGAACTCCTTGGCACATCTATCGTCCGACCTACGCAAATGTTAGGCGAGAAATGGAGTGAGGAACCAGCCTCACATCTGCCTTCCACTAAAGATTAGCCTCTGTTGCTGTGGTGGCACACCAGACTGCTCTTCCACCTTCTCCTTGATCCGAGTGATCTGTATGGGGCAGACATAGACAAAACCATGATCAAAGTAGCCACATAACTCACCTTGTCCTCTGGATCGATGTCCAGCTCAATCTGGATGCCACTGTATGAGGATAGGGTGAACAGGAATCAAGAAACTCACCTCCTTGCCAGTCAGCGTCTGGGAAGAAAGAAAGATCAGCGTACAAACAAACATGGGTCGCCAAGGGGCACACCTTGACTTTGATCAACATGTTGCGAGTGAGGGAACGCCGAACAGGTGTGGCACGCGTTTAGATTTGAAATCAAGGTCATTAAGGTTGTTGACTAAGCATATCGCACTTGGTCGGGAGTCGGACTTGTATGATCACGAAGGGCTGCTGGTGTCCAAAGCGCGGATAACGACATTCGAAAAATATTGCTGTGATGCAGCCTTCGGCGCGACGCAGGCCTTGGACGGGCCGCCGTTAGGTTACTAGAGCCTCGTGAAATCGCCTAAATTTGTCGTGTGAGTGGCGGAGCTGCTGTGTAGCGCTTTGATCCCTTCATTCATTCATTCGATATATTCTTGGGTTCCGAACAATTTCCTCGAGTCTCACATCACTATTAAAATGGACTCACAAGGAAATGTGCAGGGGAGTTACGCTCAATCGGAGAGTAACTCGGACGTAATCTCTGCAAGACAAGGTTCCGCGTTGTAACAAATACAACCTTCGTTTCTCGTATCTCTTGATGTTCCCGGCCTGTATTGGAGTGGAGATGGCGAACGGGTCAGTCACCTGACGTCGGAAGGTGCTGGCCCGAACAACAAACGATAATTACCCCCCTTCAAGGGCTCGCCTTGAATTGTAAGTGATTGATCCCTTGAGGCACCTGAATTTCTTGTGTCGAGCAGGTCAGTCGCGGTGTTTGCAACCCCTCGTTTCCTCGGATTTGCGAATGTGTTTTGTATTGTAGCCGCCTCCTTGATCGGAAGTAAGATGATCTAGCTCTCACTTCCCCGCTTGTTTGGCAGTGAATTTGCGAGGAGCTTTCACATCCCAAAGAGCGAGCAGCCATAGGTTGTCTTTTTAATAGTTTGTTTAGCCTTGGCAAACTGAAACCTGAGCCGTTTAGGATTTCAAGCTGGTCGCCTCTAGGCGCTGTTTCCGCTACTGGCGTCACACTTAGGACGTTTGCTATGACGAGTAATTGGGGTTAGACCATCTCCTCTTTTCTTCTGGTCGTACCTAGCCTCTCGCAAATCCCTTTAATTGGGTTTATTCCAGAATCTCCTTGATGGCTTATATCAAAGGGAAGAGGAGACGAAGCGTAGAGCATTCTTGTCGAGTATCATGCCAAAGGAGTCGAAAATTCCGAGTTCGTCGATGCAGAGTGTAACCAGATCGAGCAGACATTAGAAACGGAGATGAAAGCAGCCTGGGCGAGCAGAATGATCGTATTTTCCAACCCCCGGTATGCGAAAACGAGTTACCATCGCGACCTTCCTTGATCTGTTTACACAATGGAGTAGAATTGGACTGATTTTGTGAGACCTGTCGCGCCTCCTGGGCTCTCCACTCAGGCCATTTATAGAGTCTACCTCGCTGCGATCTTAGATGCGGCATGATAATCGGACAAAGAACGTCATAAATATGACCAAGTTTTTGTGGAGCTTCGCCAATGGTGCGGCCACTGCGCCGATTGTACACGTACCTTGATACCCACGGCGGAGGATGTATTTAGCGTCGAGTAGATTTCCTCCACACTATTCTTCTGGCCTTTCTATAGGCGTGTACTGTTCTCGTCTTCGTCATATTGGCCACTTGAACTGCAGTTAATGCAGAATATTCGCTCACTCACAGCTTACCGCTCAAATAGTACTTGTCTATCCACCGCGCTTAACAGGTATTTCAGGGAAGCCAAGAATAGATTATACTGCGGACGATTGACTGCGGAATAAACATGCATGAGAATCCGCAGTCAGGCCCCATCTAATTTGTTACTCACGTAGTGACAGTAAACTTGAGCGAGGTAAAAACAACTGTCAGTTTAACCGCGTTGCCTACCAATTCCGACCAGCCCTTCTCATCGATCAGGACCATCCCATCATCCTCCTCCCCGTGTAGGCGGTAGAAACGCGCGTAAATGGTGACTTCTGGTTTATATCTAAACTCCGATATCCACCAGTCGTCCTTGGTGGCGAAGCGGTGAATGAACATGTCCACTACTTTCTACGTGACACCGATCAGTGTAGTGTACCGAATAACCAAGGTGAAATACACACGCGATAACTCATGGCCTGGAGGGCCGCTCTACCAAACGCGCGTCGCTCGTTTCGACATGTTACTATGACTTGTGGCGGAAGCTGTTGGGCAGAGGTAATAAACTGGTGAAGGACAGTGACTGCTGAGATAACGTCTGCCGGCAACAATGGAGTCTGCGGCTCGGGTGGTCTTGGAGTCGAGGCTATTCGACTCATGATGAAACTCGAGTGAGACGTTGAAGAAGCCTCATGGCTAAGGCTTGTGTGGCGAATAAGGCGTTGTATTACGTCAAACGGCTTATACCTACTTATTTGTCGGTCTGATGGCGTAGTTGGTTATCGCATCTGTCTAACACACAGAAGGTCTCCTGTTCGAGCCAGGATCAGATCATATTTTTTTCTGGTGGTTGTCGGAACAAGGTTACGCACATCTAAACATGTACGAGAACGAAGGCAACTGCAAGAATTCGACCCGTTGATACGTCTCCGTCTCAGGAGCAAGGGTTTGAACATTGTGCCAGGGGATTTCCGGGTTTCGAGTGCCACAGACACCAGGGACCGGACGTGATTGCACTTGAGAAGAAATAATCGAGCGGAAACAGGCTGCACCCTGAGCAATGGCGGTTGTCGCTATTGGGTTTTGTACGCCCGGTAAAGTGATAGACAGCCGAAAATAATTGAGTTGGACATCGGTACGCATCCTACACCGCCCAGACGCCACCACCATGCTCAAGCTGTTGCTCGTGGCTCCGCTGTGCGCTCATCGCCCGCGACGGTCGCGATGATGGCTGGCAAAGTCGGGGACTTGATCAGTTCCTGGAGCCGTGGGTACAAACTGCCGATTCTTCCAGCTCCAAGATGCCAAGCCCGCCTGCTTACGGGTGGCAATGGACAGCGTCCGCAGCCACAACCACGCCGATTTTTTCCCCCAGCAAACTAGGCAAACTGTCGACGTACTCTCGCTCGCATGCCCCTTCACTTGAACCCGGGCCCGTTTTTCGGCCTGCGACTCCGCCACTCGTCCACGAGGGTGATTGCATTCGGCGCGTTCACTACCCTTTTGGTGTTCGTCTATACCTCTTCGACGTCGGGTTGGTCCCCGAATTGGCCCTCCTTGTTCGCGAACCGCCCACGAAGCACTTGCATCCCTGAAGAGTGGTCCTCGGGGGAATGGGTGTACAGCCCAAACACGGACCTACCCGCGCTCACCAACGCAGATCAGGCACTCACGTTTGCTGGATGGGAAGGATGTGCGGGGGATCGGGAGTATTACTGGCATCTCGGGACTGACCACGAGGAGCTGTGGGACAGATTCCCAAACGTCTCTTCGTACAAGTGGCAACCATCTTCCGAATGTGACGTTCGGCCTCTGAATGGCGCCGCCATGGTCAAGGACATGGTCGAGAATGGGGGTTGGCTGTTACTGGGCGGTGCGTGTTTTACGTTTGTCGTTGGATGTGTCTTGACGTACCCTAAAGACTCGATCACCGAGAATCACTTTTTTTCGCTCTCGTGTCTGCTATACCCCCACGTCCGCGCGACACCGAATTACACCGAGAATCCGTACTTTGACCGAGCGTGGCCACAGAAAATGTTTCTTTCGCCAACATCGCCGCTCATACGAGAGCTTCGGTTCCCTCGTGGCTTCTCGATCGACAACACCCCTCTCGTGACCTTCCGCCGTGTTGACCTTTTGCTGAGCAAAGACGAACTCCAAACACTATATCAAAATACCCATCAGACGGATGCAGAAGATGCCATCAAGTCTCTCTTTAGTGAAGAAAGCACATGGTCGCTGTCACCCTCGGAATACATGCCCGCCTTCCTAGCCTCGCCACCCGAGGGTAACTTTGGGACGCTGGTCGTCAGCACGGCCGGGCACTGGACGACCACGTTGATGAGCGCGTTCCGCGACGAAGAGGCGGGCGACGCCGCTGGCTACGGCATCGAGGGCGTTAAAAAGTTCTTCGAGGTCGCGATGCGCTCATGGGCGGAAGAGGTCCAGCACGCGATTCGGGAGTACCGACGACACGGCGGGCGGCGGCCGAAACAAGTCGTCGTGCGGGCCTATCTGCCTGGCCACGAAGACTGTCACAACCATCGTGAGCCATGGACGGAGATCGTGCCCTACCAGTGGCGGTGGTACAACTGGCCTTGGATCCAGGATTTCAATGACATTTTCCAGGTGAGTGGTGCTTGCTGCCCACATGTGGGACGACGTGCTCAACTTTGCAGGCACTTGTCGCGACGTCCGAGTTTCCTGATATTTTCTACTTGCCCATCGAGCGACCTGGCCGACTACGGCCAGATGCGGTATGTCTCTCCACCACCCTGTAGCTTGTGCTCATTCTCCCTACTTGCGTAGCATGCTGCTGGTGATTGCCTGCACATCATGTCTGGTGCTGGCGTCCTCGAGGGCTGGTCGCACTACATCTGGCATTTTGTCACGCGGGAAATTCCTGGGCGGATACGATAAAGGATCTTTGCGTGTCCGTATCACCCATGGTTATCATCGTCCCTATGGACCACGGTCGTCATCTATCTACCGCGCCGGTGACGTTGCACGTCGAGGACGGTGTTGACCCATCCACTCGTTTGACTGGTATACCTTTGGACATTACACAATTACGTTATAATATTTTTCGTGCTCGTGTATCGATTCTATTCGGAGGATTCGTCGTAGAGCGCTGTGCTTGATCGAGCGCCTGTTATAATACTCGCCGGCACCGGTGGCCGTGCTCTGTGTGTGCTCGAGGGGAGTGTCCATCGTTGTCTCGATCGCGCCGGCGTTGCACGGTGCACCTGGCCGCTGTGTGGCGAGCTTTCAAGATCCTGTTGCCAGTCGCTGTATACGCGATAATCAATGGGCATTATATCTTATTTGGCAGTTGATGTGTGCTGCGGCATCACACAATGACTCACGCACACAAGCGGATGCGCGACGTTGTGATGCAGAGCATGCGCTTGGCGCTCGATTGGATCTTGGCTGGTCGGCGATTCGGAGCTCATTCTTCCGGAGTACATGGTTCATTGATGTCGTGAAGTTCATAAGGTACACCCGACGGCGACAGAGGAAGAAAACGAACGTGAACGAGTACAATAAATGATAAAGTACAAGGACGCGCGTGACCCAGCAGCAATAACAACAGGGTGGAAAAGTGACCCAATAGAAAGAAAAATTATCGTGTACTGTGTCCATAAAATTGAATAAATAAATGCGCAAAGTGGATCGTCCGCGGAAAGGAGTCTAATAAAAATTTTACTTGTTAAATCAAACAAGTGGGCTGAATAAAGTATGGTCAGCGCCTTGGCGCACATTGACCATGTGGTGCAGTTGACATCAATACACAGACGTGGCGACCGTCATCGGGGATTGGGCGGGCAGGAGACTATCAGATGGAAGGTCGCGCCCATGTAACATACGGGGAGATGAGTACCCTGCTGTGCGCAGTGGAGGGGCCAAGACCACGTGTGAATCGGGGGGTGCTGGGCGGACGGTCTCCACAGATGAGTGGTGCGATAGGGTGTGGGCGTACGAGACTTCGTAGCTCGGTGGTAAACCGCGGTCCGCCGAGGATATCTGTCGATGAAGCACGATCGTCTAATCAGTACATCCACCTTTTGCGTAATGTGCACACAAAGAACTGACCTGTGTGCCTGGCTCATGACTTCGAGGAAGCGCAACCACCGGTGCGGGTATGCGAGTCACAAACGAGCCAGAACAATCTGGCAGGAGCGACATCTCGCGGGCGGGTCTCATGGGAGTCGCCCCAACACCACCGTCCTCAGGGTCCTCCTGCATAGTCTCCAGATAGCCGACGTACCGGGCGCGGTACTCTTCGTGCCCGTGATTACTGTGACCGTGTCCAGAGCTGCTCCCATCCGAGGCGTCAACGCGCCAGCGCGATCCAGGTTCCTCAGACTTGATCTCTTGTGGCCGCGACCCGAAAAACCGCCACCAGCGTACGGCGAGCCGTCTTTGCATCGGTGGTGGCGAGTCTGTCAGTCTGGGGACGACGGGGTAATCCCAATGATAGTCGGTCTGCGTCAAAGGCGTCTGGGAATCCGTCGAGTTCAGACGATAAGGGGGCGTGTGCATGGAATCATCGAGCGTCGTCGAGGCAGTTGAACGGACTATGCGTGGTGTCCGCCATCGGACGAACGCGCGCTCTATCTTGGCGGCCAAGCCCACCTGGTGGTAGTCGTAGGCATTGTTGCGTGAGCGTCTTCGCTTCCAGATGACATAGATTGCGAAGGCGAGAAGCAGAACGCCACCCACGATGGCGGGTGCGGCTATTTGGATGGGCCCCCAGTTGCTGCCTCGTTTACCGTCATCGTCGCGGGCCTGGGAGGGGTGAGACTCTGCAAGCGTCGTGATCTGGGAAAGACGTACGGAAAGTCGCTGAGAAATCGAGTAGCGTGAGTGGGCTTGTATCTGTGCGATGGGAAGAGGACTTGCCTGGGGTGTCATGTGCATCTCATGTACAGGGGGGAACAGAACGAATGTCGAGGGTAGAAGAGCAAGATAAAAAACGCGGGGGCGGAGGCGCTCATATGGGAAGATGATTGCCAAACATAAACATATGCCGGCACCCGATCAGCGTAGCAACCAAGCCATCTCCCTCGATTGTCGCGTCCCCCAAACAGCGTCAGCTGTCCACATTGAAAGTAGACACATTCGACGTGTTCTTCCTCACTTGGTTGCCAAGGGCTTATGGACGCCGGGGACGTCCAGGATTGGCAGCTTCAACGGCGACCCTGCAGGCACACGTGGACTCGGAATGCACCGTCATGGATGAAACGAGTCTGACATGACAGCCCCGTTGGCGTAGTTCGGGTTGATCGGAGTCTTCACAGCAGACTGCATCATTAATTCTCCCACAGTTGAGTAAGACGGGACCATTCGATCAAGTGCACAGCTCATTTTGATCAGTAGAATTTTAAGACGCGTAATCCAGCCTCAGCCGCCGAGGATGACTGGATCGCTCGAATTGTACTAGTGGCGTTGATGGTCGTTACCTCCTTTCGTGAGGTCGCTGTCCTTCTTGTTATTCACTCAAATCCAAATGGATCTTGTTCATGATAGCAGGCTGTGCAGATTGGGTGCATCATGATCACGATATTTTGGAGGTATAGGTAATGCCACCGATGAACACAGCCTAGGTGGCAGTTCTTACTCAACAATATTCATATCCCTTCGGTCTCCAAGGCATTTCTCGTCTAGCCTCCGTCTTCTCGGACTTGTCGATACTTTTGTATCACATCGACGTTATTCTTGGATTCCTTATTTCAGCGACGTATCTCCGGACCAGAGCACACGAAAACCACACTGTACAATATTCTGTTCAATACATCCCCATCCCGACCTTGGATGTCCGACACCTTGACTTAGATCGAGCGGAATATAGCTTGTCCCACAAAGGACCTGTGAGTCAGTAGTTACCGTTGAACTGCATCTGAAAGGCCCGCACAATTCTGCCGTGAAAAAAATTCGAGGTATGTGATGGAAACTAAAAGTGTAAACCTCCCGAGGCACTTTGGGTAGCACTCCGTTACTGATGGGCCAACAAGTATATTGATATAGCATACTTCCATGTGGTTAAGTTCTGTGCTTGGCTGGCCACCGCCTGGTGGGTAGATCATGCCAAGATTATGCTTGGTCGATTTCTCCCCCAACGTTACGTAGTAGTAGGTGAGGGCACACGTGATCAATTTCTTATGTAATATGGTCGGACAGCTAATTCCGGCGGAGGGTTCGATAAAACGTGCGTCACGGTGGTAAGAACGTACTACAGTTCTGAGGTTGGGTGTCCTAACTTACAGTTTCATGGAAGTTTCCTAATCCCCCGCATCTCGGTAATCCAACATGAAGACGTCTCCGAACCTTGCCACGCCTCGCCGAAACTCGCATCATCTCTAAGACTTGTCTTCAAGATAAGCAAGAAGTCGTGTCTGTGACCGTCGTTTCACCACGTTCTAGTCGCTGATCGCAGCCTTTACCTTTCACTTCGGTGTGCCGTTACATAGCCGGTTGCATGTGTCAACACATTTTGTTCCGTCACGCTAATGGCAGATCTGCTCTGATTTACTCCCGTTATTACTCCAGACGGTGATTGCATCCCCATGGGATCGTTGTCAGGTATGTGTACGAGGACGGCAACTATTTTATCGCCGAAAGGTAGATCCTCGCACACTGTCTCCGTGTCATTGCAGATTTGAAATTCCTTGGTGCGGACTGTTTCACCCATGGGATGCTCTCTCATACTGCGTCTCCGCCTCCGCAATGTAAAAACGGGAGCTAGTCTCCATCACAAAAGAATGGCTGGCCTTCGCAATGTATTCTAGCACTACGATGCCACGGCCCTTCGTTTGTTTGAATACTCTGCTATCTACAACACCCTATTACCCTGAGAAGGTCACGTACAATTTTTTCCTGCTGTGTCTTTGCAATAGGCGTGTTGTTCTTTTTGTAGGTTTCGTACACAGGGACACTCTTGAAACCGAACGGACGACCTGGTAACTGGTGTAACTCAACGTGCTCTCCATACGATACATCGATGATTGACGACCAGTCACCCTTTCATATGCTAACCAAAAGTCTGTCAAGAGATTCATTACTCAAACTCAGCGCCCCGAGGACCAAGAGGCACGAGTGGATGCAAGGCCGGAATGCCGTAGGCCTTTTTGTGGTTCCCACGTTCGATCGGCTGTCTGTCCTCTACAGTATGTCGCGCCCCAGTTCCTGACCTTGATCGGGCTCTATAGCTCACTTGCTGAAAAGCCTTGTTGTTCACAGATGACTTTATAGCGCACCAAATAACAAGGTCTTTCTCCTAAGCCGCACAGCCG